>JARHVA010006598.1:640000-732500 GCA_037957365.1 Torreya grandis
TCTTATAGTTAACTTGTGTGTTTTTTTTAACAATTTAAAAAAAAAGAAGGCATTTGACTACATCTTGATTGGTATAAATGAATAATATGTTATTAACATGCAAGTCCATGACATCATGAACAATAATTGTAAGCTTTCTTGGAAATACAAATAATTATAGTGTCAGGTTCTATAACTCTAAAGATATTTAGTAACTTGATTTTCCATTGTAGGGTAAACATAGATAAGATGTTATTAAAAGATAAAATTTGGTATTTTTTGTGTGGTAATTTCAATTTTTTTTAAACACAATATTAGAATTAAATGAATATTAATTGTATCTAAATAAATGTGTTATCATAATGATTACAACCACCTCGTATATTCCTTATACTACAACCTTGTTAAGTGAGTTTAGAATTACATCACATGTTTCACATCAAAATATATAAATATATTATTAGTCATTGTAAAGGTGGGGTATTAATAGTTTCATTTTTGAAAATAATCCATATTTTTTTAGTCAATCAATTTTATTAAAATGCATATGATTTTAACAATTATAAAGTTTTTTCATATACATATTGGAATATTCCTAGGGGTGTTATTTGAGAATATTAATATGGTGAGATCATAAAAATCAATTAAAATGACAACTCATATCATTATTAGTTACAAGTATTCATTTTTTTATGATCACTATTTGTCATTAATTATTTTAGTATTGTGAATAATATTTAATTGAATACATTTCAACAAAAAAAAAAAAATTCTAAAATATTAATTAATTATTGAGCATGTCAAATCTCATCATAAATTCTATTTAAGAAATATTTTATCATAAATGTTCCTTATTTTCATAAATTATGAATTTATGTTTTTTTCTAATATTAATATTAAAATATTCAATTGTACCATTAATACTTAAAAGTGTGTAATTTTTTAAATTATTAGTCCTTGCCAAGGAAGGACTATATGAATTAGTTTTCAAATAATTGATTTTTATTTTTCCAATGAAAGATTTAGAATACATATTATTCTATTAATTTTAATGTTTATTATAAAGTTTGTTAAATAAATGTTGGAATATTCTATGCATGTTATTTAAGCATATTACGGAGCCAACATTATCAATAATTATTACCACTAACAACATATATCATCATTAATTACTACATTCATTATTTTAGCCATACTAAATGATAGGTAGCATAGGCCCAATCTATTAGAAAATTTTTATATAGCTACTTATAAAACATTTCCCATTGACCATAGTAATTATTTTTCATTACCGATCACATAGGCTAATAAGTTATGAGCATGGAGGAAATTAGTTAGCTAAATCAAGAGATCATGTCACCATCTATGTCTCACTCCATTCCAATGTTAATTCCCTAATAATTTGGTCCTTTCCATTTGTCTCATAAGTAGGTATCTTTGTTAAAGTATAAATTATATTTTATATTAAATTTTAAAAATCATTAACAATGATTGGCATTGGAATTTCTAGGGTGGTTTTAGCACAGTTAAATAGATGAATATCATATAATTACATCCCCCTACCTCATGTAATTATTTACTACTCTAAAAGAGCCAACCCTAATGTCTTCTTCATTGTAGAAGCCATTTGCATCTCTCCCACTGCCTAAGGGTAAAATGATAGATCATTCATTCATTCATCTAGTTATTCTAATCTAAATGATTAATATGAATGGGTAAAATTTGATTATAAGTATCCAAATATGTCTATAATATTAAGGGAGGAACAAGTGGATGCATGGATTCCTATTGTGAATTTTATTCACAACAAGGGAGTTATTTTATTCAATTAAATTTAGGGTATCAAAATGGATTTTCATGTTAGAAAGTGCTTTCTTTTTCCTTTTATGGACTTCAATGTCTAGAAACTCCAAGATTATGCAATCAAAAATGTTAATAATATAAATTGAATTCACATGTTTTGAACCATATCCTTGATGAGCCACACTATTTTTTTATTTGGTTCAAATCATGGTTCATCTAGGACATTTCGATCTACTAATTTTAGCTATTGGTAATTTACTTTCCATTCATTTTAAATAATTATAGCATAGAGATGATTAAGTATATGTTAATATAAATGATAATACTATAACTTTAACAACACATTGCATTGGAATGACAAGAATTCCAATATATTTTGAATCTCACATAAAAGTGTACTGATATCTTGATTTTTATTGTGGTTTCAGTGTAAAATATTTTAGCCTTTTCATATCACATGGTGAACTGTTCAATGATTTGGTGCTTATGTTATTCCCATACAAACTATTATTCATGGTGAAATATTTTATGATGATTTGGTGCTTATATTATTCACTTACTATTGTAGAAACTACTATTTGCAATGGTGAAATTTTTTAAGTTATAAAAATAAAATTAATTTACAATTTACATTTAAGCTTAAGTAAAAACAATTATCAATACAAAAGTAGGGACTAGCCATTATGCAACCCTTGTTTTTACAATATTAACTATGAAATAAATTTATAATTCTTTCTAAGACTATTTTTTATATTTGTAATATTAAATATTAATTAAAGATAAGGTATTCACATTTTATATTATTAATAAGAGGGTTTTAAAAAATTTACGTGCAAACTTTTTAATTAATATTATTAATCACATCTTATCATATATATAAGAATAGTAAACTTGAGTTTATTACGTAAATAATTATAATTTAATATAATAATATTTAATTAGTTATTATTACTATTAATTAATATAAAAGTTATTGTTAAATATATTAATTGATTGTTATAGTCATGAATTGTAAAAATTTTAAATGTTCCTCTCTTAAATGAATTAATATTCATTAATTTATTAGTAATTCATCTTTAAACATAATTGAAATCCAAACACTTGTTCCTTTTCAAATTTTGAGCTTGCATTTTAATCTCAATTACCTCTTTCAATATATACTTATATTAATTTTCCACCATAACTACCTTAACATCCTCGATTCTCATAAGTACTTATATGTCACTAGTGTATTCTTTGACAATAACATTTATAGAATTAATTATTTCCTAACGTAAAGGATGCCAATAAATCACTCATTATTATAAAAAAAAGAGTTAATTATAATAATTTTAATTCCAAAGTGGTCTTTTGACAAATATCAAATATTTATGAACTTGTCTTTTCAGAGGAAAGTGTTTTTAATATTATATTGCCTCATTATTATAGATATATTATGGGGAAATATTTTGATATAAAGTAAAAATGTCATTATAATTCACATTCAATATTAGAATTTGTGTCACCTATTTTAACACTTTCTAGATTGTTTGAGATCAATTGTAATGACCCTGAACACTATCAAAGAAAAGATATCAATAGGCATAGTATTTATGAAATAATCACTTGTATTGTTTCCTATTAAATGAATAAAATAATTGAATACAAATGTATAAATAAGCCTCACCTTAGAATTGTACTTGATATGTAAAATTTTAAACTCTAAAAAATCAATAAACCTAACCTATTATTTTTTATAGTTGTTATTTTTAGTAAGTTTTACATGCAAGCATGTGCATCCCTAAAAATCTCTAGAAAATATTCTAAACACTAAAAATAACCTATCAAATGAATTTAAACTTATGTTCGCATCCAATTACAAAAATATACAATTTATAAAAATAGAAAAAACCTAAAACAATACTAAAATACATTTTTCAAACCCTTAGATGGTCATGTATAGCCTCCAAAAAATATAAAAATTGTCCATAACTAGTTATGGTAGGTTATTTATACATTGAATTTTTTAAGATAGTCATTTTGACATGAAGAAGAGCTCAAACAAAGATATAGATCAAAAGTTATGCCCTCTAGTTATTTGAAATCATTTTTAAAATCAAATTTATAATACATAATCTTGAATACTGATTTCAATAAATCAATTTCTTTCTCTATGTTATTTTAAAATTATGAAGTAAAAAACACACATACACATAACATGTAGGATTTGATAGCTAAACTCCTTATAATCCATTTACAAAAAAAACTTAGACGGTGTCTTAAGAATCTACACTTTTTGTGTAGGTTGTCAGAATCCATTCATTTTGAGTAGGTTGATGGTATGAAGATGCACGGAATAAAAAATTTATATAAATACCTCTCATATAAATTCAAGGAAAAAAATAATTTTAAATATTAATAATGATAAGAACTACCAACAAGGATAATCCTCCATCCTCCTAAATTTTTAAAATTATCTAATACTTTAAAATAAAGGATTTTGAATAAAAATATGTAGAATTTCAATGTGATAAAAAATGTAAGATTACATTGGATAATCCATCATCAGGATGTAGAAATCATATATGTATGCACTGTATAATAATAATTATTATTTTTGATAAACCTATGAAGTACAATATTCCTATTAGTGATGAAAACATGGACTAAGTAAATTACCAATAGGCATAAAACTCAAAAAATTTATGATAAATAGTCTTCTCTATTGATTCTCCATGAATGAATAAAACATTACATAATAGTATTTAAATAAATATCAAATCAAAATTGGATTTGGAATCCATAATTAAAAAACTAAATAAATCAAATGCTATATAAAACTAACTCACCCATGTTATTGTTACCAATTACTATTTTTAGTAATTTCCACCTTCTAGTAAGTTTTTTAATTGTTATTTTTATTAAAATTTTCATGCAGCCTTGAATGAGACAAAAAATATAGACATATCCTCTAAATAATAAAATGAATCCAATGGATGTATTTAAACTCAAGTTGAAATTTGGTTACAAAAATATTCTATTTATAAAAATAAAAAATCATAAAAAAACTTTAAACTATATTTTTGGACCTTTAGATGGTCACATATGGTCGCCTGGGTAAGTGCGTAGAGTTGGAAGATAATTTCATGGAATTTACCCTAACAGGTATGCATTATATACATTACACATATGGTTAATATCTATAACACATATGTGTTTTATAAAGTCAAGCTTTAAAATAACATGCCATAATGTGTACGCCTCATAATATGTATGCATTATATATACAAAATAATGCACGTGTTATAATTAGTACATGTTATTTGTAATTTACATAACATGTACACGTTATAATGTGTACACATTATGTAAACATGAAAAAAAGTAACAAGGCCAAACTTGCATTATATTGTCATTCTCTCTCAATTTACTATTTATTTTTCCCTTCTCTACACTAAACTATGTTTGTGTTGTGCTTTAAGGAGGATAAAACATGTTACAATAATTTTTTTTTAATGAATCGATAATGTCACTATAGATGGGACATAAGAAATAAAAAACCAAACCTATTAGCACTAGATTTTAGCAATTTTTATATATTAGGCTATTTTAATTTTAAAACATTTTTGTAACTACCCATTAAATTATAAGAGAAAATTATGATAATAATCATCCTAACCCTACTATCCCTCCTAACCACCATAAACCTCATATCCATCCTATCCCTCCTATAGTTCCATAAGACCCCTAAGGTAGTCAAAAGGATTTAGCTACACACAGTGGAAATTAAAATAGAAATTGAACAAATAATTAAGATAATGAGGGACCTTACTTCAACCAACACTCATCACACCTATTTGGCCAACAACCTAGAGTCAATATTAGGTCAAGTCAACTTGATAACAATTCAAATTGGTTGATATAAATCATATAGCATAGATGTAGGGATTACTATGATGATAAATTGTAAAAACATGATGTGAAGGATAAAAAAACATTAAAATACATAATTTATGCCTTTTTTCATCGGCCTAAAAATGAATGCACCCTTTACACTATCCAAAAAATGATTCTTGATCCCCTAATGTCAGCATAATTTGATTATAAATTTTTTTTGGGACCAGTGGTAGATGGTTTTTGATTACCCATTATGTAACAACCATGAGTTCTAATTTAAATTTTTAGTAAACTCTATTTTGAGGTTATCCCAAAGATATTCCAAATTATTTTGACTATTCATAGTTTTAGGGATGAGGGAAAGGCTCTAGATAGGATATCTGATAAATGAGGTGCACATCCTCTACCTAATCACCTTGAAGGGGCCCCTATCCAAAAGCCACTTGAGCCAGAGATCTATTATATGGTGAAAAAGGTCATGTATATTAACACTATGCATGTGCTTATTGCACTTAATGACATACTCACTCAACATATGAGTAGCTTTTCTGAGACTGATACCAGAGATACTCCACCCAATGTGCATACCTAACCTCACAATTACAAATGTTTTGGTGCTATATAAATTAGACCTTCAGATGATGATCATCATTATTTTGATGGATTGTATGATATACTTTTAAGCGACGAGTTTTTTGCATGTACATTTGATGTACACATGTTGGTCCCTACATGTATGTAGGTATATTTTATGTTTGACATGTTAAAATTTAGTTATAATTATATCTAAAATCTAGCAATTAATTTATACTAAAATTGAATAATATACATGAATTTTTTTATGTTTTAGGAGGATTTGGTCCCATCATTTTCATGGTCCATTATCACATTTTTGGGCCAATTGATGTTTACATATAGAAAGCTAGTTTTTTGGTCATATACTACTATGTATAGTAAATTTACTATGCCAATGATCACATATACAGTGGTAATTTTGATTTAATATTATACTCTATATACATGTTTTTATTTATAAATCTTTATGAACTTAATCTATGCCCTTGACTAAGAGAGTTTGTTTGTTTAGTTGATGTCCACATTGGAAACTTCTCCATCTCTATGAGATAATACACACACATGCTTTATAGTTGTACTATAATCTATGAAGACACTCTTTGAGGTACATGTTAACTTATAAATTTTAATTATAAATGTAGATTTGTTTAATAATTTTATGAGATAGTAGATAAAATATAACTTATGTGAATGTATTATGTATGAAGGGTTATCCATGATAAATGATAGTCCCATTCAGATGATTAGTAGGGAACCTTCTCATTATTTATCCCCATTTCACATGCATGTTTGTGCATTTTTAATTGTCACTAACCCTATTGAGTATTAGATGTAAATTGATCATGACCAAGAGATTATAGTAAGTTTATGTTTAAATTATTTTTCTATTCTAGTTTAAAATTAATTTTTGAACTTGGTTGCAAGTATAATATGTATATTTTGTCATAATATTTGTATTTGAACAATTTTAACTAAAAGTGAGCTATGAGAATAGAAGGATGCACAATCAGACTTTGGAGGAATCTAAGCTATATAAGGAACTCCATCTACATGTAGGGCATCCCAAGGAGAGTCTTATTTAGAGAAGGAAAATAGAAGGAAACTATTTTGATGAGTAGGATGTCTTATATAATGTAATTATTTATATGCATATATGGAAATGTTCATGTTTTTGGCATTATATACATATATGACATTCACCTGACATTCTATTATATTTTTAGATGATGTAATTTTATATATGCCTATATGGCAATATATTCGTTATTGGCATAATATGCCTATATGGAATTCACTTGAAATTATATTATGCTCTTATTTTTAAGACTTTATGGCATACATACATACATACATACATACATACATACATACATACATACATACATATATATTTGCTCACATTTTATGGTGATCATATTTCAATATACAATTTGACTCACATTATTATTGAAAAACTAAATTTGATGGTTGTATGGCCATACTTAGACATGATCATATTTAATATTTACTTTGTGTAATTCATATAAACTAACTTAAAATAATTCAATATGTGTTTTAATTAAAACTATATTAGAGAAATTAGTATAATGTTTGAGATAGAGTCATATATGACTATGAACTTCCTCTCATGATTGGGCTAAACCATTTAGGCTACACCATTTATCACTATTTTAATGTGGATACCCTTGCCTCATTGGTTTAATACCATTTAGGACTTGATATTCACATTATATATTAATTAAATTTATAGGAATATTGTGATTCTATTATAATTACAATTGAAACAAATAATGTAATATTCATCTCTTCCATACCTTATTCAAATGCCTTTATACATTTTAGTTGTGCAAGTTTGATAATTTTTTTATGTTCTACCTCCTCCTTTGGGATGTTCTCTCTTTAGATATATCCTATATTCTTGATTGATGCTTCCAAATTTATTGAAATGTTTTCTTCTTCTAGGAGTCAATTTTAATTCAACCATGTAGTCATGAAGTGATGTTTTTCTATCTCCTTATCCATATATTTTCTTCCATTATTTCATAGACTCTTCTTTGGTCCTTTGAAGTAATGCAAGATTATAATAATCATGTCTCCTAAGGCCTTGGAATATTTTGATGATAATAGTTATTTTTTTTCAGTTCATAAACATTGTTCTCTCCATCTCCAATACAATTATCTTGTCCATTTCTTCTCTCCTCATCATATATCCACTGCACTATTTAGGAACACAAGAAGACTAACAATAAATGTTGTCAAACTTGAAGTGATAGTTAGATACCACTTCTTCCATTATTTTGTGGCTAAATAATGGTACATATAACATATTTTAGGTGGTTTATAAAATCTAAGAGTAAGTTCTTAGCCTCATATCATGATTAGTCAAGAGAGCCACCACCCATTACAGCCTCAAGAATGCCCTTCTCAATACAATAAAAATATATCCTTTTAGCCTAATTTTAGGTGTGCATAAGAAATAAAATAATATGTCATTTTGATTAATTGAAGTTACCCATGCATGCATTTATATTCACTCTTATTTCATTTCATATCCTGTCTATGTAACCTTCGAGACTAATATGTGGTATAAGTTGTAATAATGGGTCCTAAAATGCCACTTTTTTAGTGAAGAGACAAGTTTTTGATATATAATTGTCATTAATGCTTCTAGAAACCTCCAGGTGAAAATTCATCACTTTAATAATGTCTAAATAGGTAAAATACATCTACTTCCTTGACCTTCATGTGTTCGTGAGTGTAGAAACACTAATAACTAATGTTGTGAATGTTGAAGTGATAGTTGGAGAATTCCACCTCTGGTGATTCATCACTAAAAACATAAGATTTAAAAAAATATAGGGTGGTGTATAAATTATATCACTAATTTATTTAATTCCCATCATACCTAGTTGAGAGACCCACCACCCATTCTGACCACAAGAACGCCAACAAGAAAAATGTAGTTTTTAGCCTAATTTCAAGCGTGCATAAAATAGAAACCATATGTCACTGATATGAACCAAAAGAACCATCATGTATATGAAAAATATTTATAACTAAGATATTGATTATTTTATGTAACTCTAAATACCAATCTATGGTACAAGTTGCAGTAATGGGTCCTAAAATCTAGCTTTTTTTTTATTGGGGAGATAAGTTCTTGAACTCCAACAAGAATTTATGACTATGAGACATCTAAGTGAAATTTAATCACTTAAATAAAATAAAAATAATAAAATCAAATGTGATACCATGAAATTTATGTCCAAATCCATCTAAAATCATATTTTCATTATGATTCATGAGCATGGAATCACTAATAACAAATGCTGTCAAAGTTGAAGTGTCAATTGGAGAACTCTACCTCCAATCATTTGTGGCTAAAATATGTATACTTAAAAAAATTCACGGTGATATATAACATATATTAATAGTATATTGGCCTCCCATCACATTTTATTGAGAGACCCACAACCCATTTCACCCTCAATAAACCCCTTCCTAATACAAGAAAAATGCAATTTTTAGCATAACTTCAGCCATGCATAAAACAAAAAATGCATGTCTTTTGGATTAAATAAAATAAACATAAAATTAATGTTTAATACCTAAAATCTAAATCTGTGGCACACACTATAATAATGAGTCTTGAAATGTATCTTTTTTAAAGTGAAGAGAAAATTTCTTGTCCTCCAACTGCCATTTTCACCTCTGATATATTCAGGTGATATTATATCACTTATAAAATGTATGGATAGTAAAATTAAATTTTATTCCATGGATATGACCTCCAATTTCACACACAATCATGTTTTCACTATTGTTCAAGAGCACATAAACATAAACAACAAATTATGTCAAAGTTGAAGCTATAGTTGGATAACTTCACCTTTGGTGCTTTATGGATCTAAAATGTCATTGAAAACATAGATAAATTAGAAGATAAAATATATAAACAATTTATTTTTATACCATCATTCTCTATCAATAGACCCACCACCCATTCTAGCATCAAGAATGCCCTTCCCAAAATAAGAAAAATGTTGTTTTAAAACCTAACTTTAGGCATGCATAAAATAGAAACCATATGTCATTTGGGTGAAACACAATAATATTAAAATGAATATATAAACCATATAATTTCACCATAGACAATTTATATTTAACCTTTGACACCAATCCATGGGATAAGTTAAAGTAATAGGCCCTAAAATGCATCTTTTTTATAGTGAAAAGACAAATTTTTGAACTCCAACTAGCATTTATGCCTCTAGGACCTCCATGTGAAAGTAAATAAATTTTAACACATTTATATCTACAAATTAAACATGATCCCATGACCAAAACTTATAAATTAAACCATAAGTGTGTTTTGACTACTTTTAAGGAACACATAAACATTGATGACAAATGTTGTCAAAGATGAAACTGTAGTTTCATAACTTTGGCTTTAGTGATTTTTGGATAAAAAATGGATTTTCCAACACATTTAAAGTGGTTTAT
The DNA here is from genome assembly GCA_037957365.1 of Torreya grandis. Classification (NCBI taxonomy): domain Eukaryota; kingdom Viridiplantae; phylum Streptophyta; class Pinopsida; order Cupressales; family Taxaceae; genus Torreya; species Torreya grandis. Next base: position 650,738 of record JARHVA010006598.1, read on the forward strand.
AACATTTAATACTAGATTAATTTTCTCACATAATGCCTATTGTAGAGACTTATGACCCATTCCGACCTCAAGAATGCCCTTTCCAATAGAAGAAAAGTGTACTTTTAAGCGTAACTTTAGCTATGCATAAAATAGAAACTATATGTCATTTTTATGAACTAGAAGAATCATATTGTGCATTTAAAATGTATATAGTTCCACAATAGATCAAGTTTATGTATCCTTTGAGACCAATTTTTGATACACACTGTAATAATGGGTTGTGAAATGTAACTTTTTGTAATGAAGAGATACATTTTTATCCTCCAACTGACATTTCCACCTCTAGGACCTCCATGTGCAAGTGCATCACTTAAAACACATTTGGATAGGAAAACTATATACAATCCCATGCCCATGCCCATTCCCATGATCTCCAAATCCTCTTGAAAGCATGTTTTCACTACTATTAACTAACATGGAAACACTAATAATAAATGTTATCAAAGTTGGAATTGAAATTGGAGAACACCTCCAGTGTTTCATGACTCAAAAATGACATTTACAACATGTATAGGGTAATGGAGAAAATATAATACCATGGTATTATCCTCTCATCATTCTCGATTGATAGACCCACTACACATTCTAGTCTTAGGATTACCTTTTTTAAATAACTGAGTACTTATATTAAGCCTCTCTTAGCTTCAAGAATATAAAATTATTTACTAACAATGCAAAATTCATGAAAGTGGAAGCTTATTTGGAACCACTAACCTATAAAAAATTTGTTAATAACTAAAAATGAAATTTATATATAATACTATAAAATAAATGAGAAAATATAAAATTAAATACATATACATTTGATAAGTCAACATAATATATAAATTCAATCAAACGAACCATTAGGATCTACTCGGATCTTTATAGTATCAGTAATAGCTTCATGGTGTGTCTCAAAAACTTTCCATAGATTTATGTTTAATGGCCTCCCATGATATTTCACTAATTGAAAATTTGTTGCAAGAACCAAACTTGAATAATTTAGTATCATCATATGTGTTTCAAACTCTTCAAATAATCATATATCTAAATTTTTAATAAGATATCATCGAATCCAAATTCTAATGACTACCATAGACCTAGTGGGATAATCAATGTTTTTTCCATCTATGACTAGGGAAGTCAATTTTGCCTTTTCCTATACACACTAACACAATTAGTAATATGCTCCCTCTTCATTATCTTCATAAATAATAACTACAAAAACATTCCTTGTATCATAAAAACCAACTTAATAATGACACTATCAAGGTAGATAATGAAAACAAATAGTACATAATGATTAATTTTCTACTTGGTTTCGCTAGATCAGATACATGGTTAAAGTCATTTAATGATGTCATATTTTCACATTGTAATGTTGGAGGAACTTGATATGTTTAAATTGTAATTAAAGGTAAACAACTTCATTCATCCACACACTCTCATGAATCATACTCATTCCAAAGAAATTTCACACACTCATAACAAATACATACCAAGTGTCTCATATGAATAGTCCAAGAATTTGTATTTGAGATATTAAATGAATGGATCTCACTTTATCTTCTTAAAATCATACAATATGAATATTTTCCCAAGTTTTCTTCCTTCATCAACCAAAAATATCTATGAATAATAGAATATTATTTATCACTATAGCCCATTTTCTCATTAAACCATTCAACAATGGTCTTTGCATTACTTAAAACAACACCATCTTCAAACATTAACTCATCTCTTGTAACTCCTTTTACACATGCTCAAGAACTATCATGCTTCACTTTTCTATAGCAAGCCTAAGTGAAAATTCAATTTTTTTATATTCTAGTTGTAACATGCATCTTAGTTGACCAATAAAACATCCATGTATTATTATAATGATGCATAATTATATGACCAAATGTAATGTTGATTGAAAATAATCTTCATCTCAATCAACTATCAATAGAATATCTTAAAAACACCTTGCATGTAATCTATACAATGTGATCGGTCATCATTGACATAGAAATTATAATACTTTAATATTTTTTGATCTTGATCTATACAATTAGGTGCATACATGAAAGTAATATTCACACATATCAAAACTCATATTGGGTTGTAATATTGTGACTAAAATTCCATCTATGGTTTGAATGTGTAATTATCAGCAAAGTCAACTACTAAAATAATAGAACCAAGTGGGAACGTGTCATTACTTATCATTAAATGTTCATCCAACCATCTAGTCCTATGTGTTCACCTTACATAATCATAAATGATTTAATCCATAAATTTGACTGTAAACTACAAAATAGGTATATTTTTTTAACAAAATCACACGTTAGATATTATTTTCCATATTTTTATTGATAATTCATATATTTGTATTTTTTAAAACCAACTAATTCTTATCTAATTGAACTTGTACTCTTTATTTTATAAAACCAACTAATTCTTATTTAATTAAAATTTTAATCTCATGATGGATACAAATTTGAAGTTTCAAAAATACACCATAAATGTTTAAATTTTCATCTAAACATGTTTTTTTATAAAATAACTATCTATCTAGTCTTTGAAAAAAATGGTTGGAATAAATTCCCTAGTTAATTTTGGTAGAAATTATATGCTAAATTCTTAAAAAATGTTGTTAATATGCAATGTGCAATGTATATGGTAGAAAACTTCATAGTGCATTCAAAATTCAACATGTTCTCTACAACTACAAGTGGTGCATGTGTGATTTATTTTTATATAAAATGGTTTTGCATTCTAAAAATATATTTGATTAATAGATATTTTTGGACATTGTTACAAAAAAATAGAGTAAAATTATATTTGGGTATTATCTAATAAATATTTTAGATGCAGTTCATGATTACAAGAACCAACTCTTCTTTTCACTACATCTCTTATATTAGGTGAAACTCTTTTATTATATTTCAAAAGTTATGTAATAAAATATTTGAAACCATCATATATATCCTTGTCCTTTCATGGAAGTCTACTAGAGAATGCCTATATCTCAGTGGTATTGGCATCATTCAATCTTTGGCATATTCCAATTAATTTCATTAATGTTTTTATATTTATGTTTAGTGCTCAACTAGTTTTTGAAATCAATCGTTTTTCCCCATTTGACGACTTACTGTATAAGTTGTAAGTATATATTATGTAACATTACAATCTTTGTTACATGATTTCAAGCCTATAGTATGATATGCATAATGTAGATTTTAAACATTGTAATTATTTTTAGCATCCATTTTAGATGTTCTTAGTCCTATCATATACATTTTAGGTCTCATCTTAATCAATTTCATTAATGAAACAAAAAATTAACATTTATCATTATCAAAATCCTATTTATTAAAGAAATTCTCCAAAAACAATTAACTAGTCTTATTGAATGGTGGTTAGATGTTTTTTATCCATTGGTTTCAAAATGTTTTCATCAACTTCAATTAAGTACTTTGATTTTCTACACATAATTCCTAGAGGTGTTTTTAATGTTGGAATTTGTTAAGGGTTTGCTTCAAAATTATTATGTTCACTAGTAGTTTCTTCATTGTCAGTTTCATTATTTAGTTGTGGGATGCCATTTTGTTCATTGTTACTTACATCTTTATGTGTTTTGATGAAATTATCTTCATTGATAGGTTTAAATAATCATGCATAGATTCATCACCAACAAAATCAAGATATTTTTAATTGTACTTGTAACATAATTTGGACTTCTAGGTAAATATTAATCATTACCTATGGCATTTGTTTAATCAAGGATAGTGTTTGTAACTTTTCTAAAGAAAAATGATTGTATTTGTGCATTTTGATTTTTTATCAACTCTTAATATTGATCTATTATTTTGATTTAACTTATTCCTCTTATTTGAATGACCTCTATTACCCATGACTATACAAAGATAAATGTGATTCATGTTTATGGCGGGGACACAAAGAAAAAACTGATTCCTTTTGATGGTGGGAGACACAAAGAATAATTTTATTCCACTTGAATTCACCATGGAAAAATGTATAATGATGCAAATAATGTATGTGTCATCAAAATTATTGGAATACCATAAATATAAAAGGTGGATAATGTCTTGTTTTCTACTGACATAATAACATGTATGTATTATAATGTGTACACATTATATATTATGCCTGTGTGATCATATATCATATTGTTATGATATATATGATTATATTATGTGATGTAAACCTATGTTATATTATTATGTCAAGAAATATCTATATATATATATATAATTACCTTCATATTGAAAATTTTTAGATATTAATTTAGCCATATCTTTCATCTTATACAATTGATTGAGCCATAATTTAGGTTTAGTGGGTTCAATCTAGACTAAATTACATGTTTGATTACACCAATTGACTAGATGGATTAATTCATGACTAATTTAAACATAAATCATGTCTCTAATTACACAAAAAGATGTATTAGATCAATTCATCACTAATTTATACCCAAATCACATCTTCCTCTTTTGTAGTTAGGTTTAAGTGGATCGAATTATCCCCAATTTATTTGTTGATTGAATTGTTTGACCTTCTACTTTATTTTGTTATGATATTGGGGTAAATTGACCCTAAAATAATTCCATTTATGAAAAATTAGGTTTATGGGGTTCAATTTTATCCAAATTATATCAATCATTATAAAAACACATTAATCGAGTAAGTATGTTAAGAAACAAGAGATAATTAAGAACTTCGAATCACATCATAGACTCATAGTTAGGTTAAAAGAGTTCAGATTGGCCCTAGTTACCTTCATTTTTGTATTTTAAATAAAATTAGGGTCTATTAATCCATATGCTGCATCTGATATAATCAATTGACCCATAAATTAGGTTCAGATAGCTCAAATTTTTCCAAGTCATGAACATGATTTCACTAATTAACTAATTAGATCAATTCATGATAAACGTGAAACTAATTTATCACCAAATAACATAATACTCTTGTATTTAGGTTGAAGTGGCTCAAATTTTCCCTAATTTCCTTTATGATTAAATTGGTGGACTATTTTATTTATTTTATGATGATATTGGGGTTAACTTACACCCCAAATTATATCTTGTATAAGCAAAATTAGGTTTATAGGGTTCAATTTCATGCTACTTGCATCACTAATTCTATAAATTGAATAATTGACTCAATATCAAATGAAATATGGACTAATTTATCTCCAAAACACATCTTAGACTCATAGTTAGGATAAATGGGTTTAGATTAGCCCTGATTACCTTTATATTGCCATTTGTGATAAAATTAGGTTTCAAAGTTATAAAAAATGACTAATATGATCTTAGTATTGGTTATAAGATATCTATTATACCTTAAGAATGAAAACCAATAAGTTACCTCTAAATCAATCTCTTATATCCTAAGAAGCATAACACTTTATTATAAAAAAAAGTAATTAATAGAGAAAATGTTTCCTGAATATCATTTGCATGACCATTATGAAGTGAGATAGTTAGAACAATTAGTCCCTTGGAAATAATAGGATAGGTTTCTATTCATTCATGATTATTTTCCCTTCTGTACATAGGTTTTTATTCATTCATTATTATTATTATCACTTGCGTGCATAGGTTTATATTCATTTAGAATGACAATGTTTCATTGTGCCTAAATTTAAGATGATGAAACATGCTTATGTAATCTATCACTCATTCTCAATCTATGAACATTTTTGTAAAATTAAATACACAAGTTAAATATATCCCTAAACATGGACATGATAATGTTTCATCCCATCACTTTAAAAAAAAAAAAAAAACTCATTGTAGACACTTGGATTAGAAATATCACAAAGCCAAAATACCCAACAAGGCTATTTTATATAACAACTGCTCATTGCACTTAAAGGCTTGCCTATTTTTTTATGAAATATTAAATCTGATGAAATGAAGAATGAATTATCATCCCTTTTCTATCATTTATGATCCCTTGAAATTTATATGCCTAAAGGTGAATAAACAACATATCCCATTCCTTTAGTCTTATTAAAGTTAGGATTATAGAGCTCAAATTGGCCTCAAATTCCTCATTGATTGAATGAATCAACTATTTGGTTCATAATATGATGAAATTAAGGTTAATTTCACTTTAAATCACATCATATATAGTTTAAAATAGGTTCATGTGGCTGAAATTTTTAAAAATTATGTCATTGATTGCACCATTTAACTATTTTTCTAAATCTCTGATGAAAACAAAGATAATTTAACCTCAAAACATGTTTTATAGTCACAATTAGGTTCAAGGGCCTCATATTCCCCCTAATTGCCTCCAAAATTAAACCAATGAACTATTTCATTCATTATATGATGACATTCATGTTTATTTAGCCCAAAACCATATCATGTACATGTCAGACTTGCATATTTAATTAAATAAAATGTTTCATTCCTTGATTATCTAAAGAAATTAGAGCCAACCAAGCCCTAATTTACATTTTATAACATGAATTTAGGTTGAATGGGCTCATATAATCTCTAATTTCCTCTTTATTCAACCATTGGACTATTTGTCTTATTTAGGTATGACATTAGGACCAAGAGACCCAAATTAAATCCTTTATAGTCAAAATTTTGTTCACAAGGATGAATTTAATGAAATTTATATCACTTATTGACCCAATTCATCCAATCTAAGGTATATTCTCCTTAAATCACATCCTATAGACACAAATATTTTATAGGGTTTCAAATTTATGGTAATTTACTCCAACATTAAAATAATTGACTCATTCATTCATTTTGTAATGAAAATGGGCCTATTTTAACCTTAAATCATGTTCTATATAGTTGAAATTATGATTGAGTGTTCAAACTCACTAAAATTGTGTCATTTTATCCATGATGTCTTTTCTTTGGTAGTTTATATCATGACATAATCCAATTTATAATAATAAGAGAAAAATTATAAATGTGAACTAAATAAGTATAAATAAGTGTTTATCATGATACAAAGATAAGTATAAGCATGTATGACCAGCCAATTTTTTTTTAATGATATGGAAACTTAACACATACATGTTATATTGTGTAAACAATATGTTGTGTTTGAATTAAATAAAAAAATTGTTTGATCATAAATTAATTGGATTCGCAAGAAAAAGTCTTCAACTTGTAAATAAATAACCGAATCTGAGACTTTTTAAATGAAACAACAAAATTTAACCACCATCTCTAATACACTCTGAATTTAAATAATAATATTCATAAATTTATTACCATGATGATGAGCACACTCTCCTCTTTCTAAATATATGATTTTTTATAATTTTTATAGACTATTTTAAAGTTTCAATCTATGTTGATTTCTAACTATAGCTTTTTTTAGTCCACTACATGCCAAAAATATACATCCATATATGTTTGTGTATCTTATTTTTCATTGATAGAAATGTAAAAAAAATTATATCATTTTAAAATACACCATATTCTACGTATATTCAAGAAAAAACTAGTTTTCATTTGTTTTAGGTATTTGGGATGGGATGCACGACTGACTATGCCTTTTTTTGTCAATTTTCAAGACCTATTTACTTTTAAAATTAATAGAAAAATATTTATTGAAAAACTATAAAAAACATAGGTTAAAATGTAGATGATCTTATCTTAAGTTTCACCAAATAGTTATAAATAATATTAAATGACACTCAAAACATTAGGGGCTACATGGATGGATATCTACTCTATTTTTCTTATACAAAATAGGATTTCTTATGTAAAGTTTAGATCTTTGACTGAGTTATACTTAACCATTAAACAATAATGTTTTGGAACCTAGACTGAAAATTATACAATTCATGTTCTTATACCATCCTAAAATTTTAAGGGTAGTCATCTCAAATTATCTATAGAAGTTCAAATTTCTCAATTTTCAAGAAAAACATGTCCATGAGTAGGCCCTTTTTAATCCCACAACTTTATTAGGGTAAATTTAGTGATAAATATTCACTAATTCATGAATATTACAATTTTTGAAATTTTTTTTTATTGATTTTTTAGGGTCACTACATAGGTCCCCATCGCCTAAAAATTCAGCATGTAAATTATTTAACGGGTTGGCTCAGAAATAGTTTATAAATTTTTCTGACTTAAAAATTTAATTTATCATATATATAAAATAAATATTTTTCCATGGGTAACAATCAAATTTTATTTATAGCAACTACCCAACATTAACCAATAAGCCAAAATTGAATGGCAACATTTGCACCACCACTAAACTGCAATAAATGAATGGTACCATTTAAGATGTAGAAAACTAGCTAATCTAAATGATAACATCCACACTACAACTGGCCAGCTAAAATAATTAGTAAAATCCATGTTACAATTGACCTACTAAAACTGGATGGTAATATCTTGCCTACAACTAAATGGTATGGATGGTGGCATTGTAGCTGTAATAGAGAGGTTACATACATGTTACTACCAGATGGTAGAATTATTACTAAAATTGAACTATATCATCCTTACTCATCATAAAATCTGGTGTAGAAATTAAAAGGACATGCCAATTATCAAGAAAAATTGAGACTATTATCTTATTTTAAAGAGCGAATAAAAATTCCCATACAACTAAATTACACTCAAAATACAAGTACTTATTAATTTTTAGTTTGTATTGAATTTAATTTTAACTATTTAATAATTTAAAAACACTTTTACATGCAGAAATCCCCACTAATTATCATTGTATCTCACAATAAAGACTTAATTAGAATAACATGTCACCCCTTAAAGTTCATATTTGATGATGACATGGCACCAATCGAAGACACTCCTCTAGTTTTTTGTGACAATGATCATGAAATTGAACTACTAGAAGAGATCTTTGGTTCTTATCAAACACCAAGTTTAGATAAAAATTACCCCATAAATATTTACAAAGGAAGAGAAGTAGATGGATAATTAGAAGGTGATTTAAGGTGGACTGGGCAATAAAATTTTCTTTCATTGAACCCATACGACTTATAAATGGTAATGATACTCCAACAGACTATAGATATACAATATATAGTTATAAATGAGGAAACAAACATAGAATGAAACTTAATTTGGACACAATTGATAAACATTTTGGAAACATATATGTGACATTAAAACACATAGATGGACAAACAATAATGACACAAAAGTAAAAAAATGTAGAAGAATGCATGCACGTAAGATATGCATGCAAGTATAAAAATAATAAGAAACATCAACAACATTTTTTTGATAAAAGAAAAAAAACAAAATCTCAATTTGGAAAATTTATGCAGTATCATAGAAAGGATAAATGTATATAGTTCTCTATTGTATACCACATTTCAAAAAAAGGCTGACCAATTTTTGTTTATTTAATTATAATATTTTATTTTAACATAATGAATTTATTTATATTCCATAATGAAATTGGTTAGATAGTAGTGCTTGGGAGATGGAAAAATGTCTAACAATGGTTGAGAAGAAGGATTTGAAATAAAAATTTCAAAATTCACTATTCATCTCATTATCTATTGATGAGGTGACAACAATTGACAACACATCAGTGGTTTTAATACATGTTTATACTTTTGATAACTATTCAAGGCAACCTCATCTATTAATATTTCACAAAATGGTAGAAAATTATAATGATTAAAACCTTCACAAATTGGTTGTATCTAATTTGAGAGATAAATTTTTGATCGATGATTATGAAATAGCTACAAAGCTAGTGTGTGTTGGGGATGATACTACATCAATACTATAAGGTATATAAATGGTCTATGTATTCAAATGTGAACAATATTTAACGTATATCTGATTCTTATTCATTTCATGGCTCACAAGATGAATCTTGCATATAAAATAGTTATCAGATTTAGTAATGCCACAAAAGTAGAAGAGCTCATTTGTGACTTACATGCTTATATGTCAAGTAGTATGAAAATATTTTTAGAGCTCCAAAAATTTTGAATAGGAGTTACTAATGGTAAAAACATGTTGAAATATGTCGATACAATATGGATTTATATGTATGAACTTGCATGCAAATTTTTTGAAGAATATCCATCGTTAGTAGGTTTTATATATAAATACCATATGTAATTTGATAAGATAAAATATTTATTATACCATTTAATTCTTCCAATGTTGAATGAAATCAAAATTCTAATTAAACATGATTTGGAGAGATCCATTTATATTCTTGAATTCATACAGTTGTGAAAATGAGTATGTCAATCTTTAAATATATTATACATGTTGAATGAAAAGTTTCAGGGACTTATTTATAGTAATTGAATTTTTTTTTGTAGATTTTAAGAATCCTAAAATCTATTTTAAATTGAATATCAATAATAATATTTATGTTGTTATTAATGGTAAGGAGATAACAATGCACATTTTCTATAAAAGACCAAATCTTGTGGGAGCTGAAACTGTATAACTAAATGTAACACATATTCTATACGATATTGTTATATCTGAAAAATGGATGAAATTGAGTATAATTTCACAAAAATCATCTTCCAAGATCAGATATAGTTTTCAAAGGGATGATATTTTGAATGCAATGGAATTTGTGAATCCCATATTTTATAACAATGATAATGATCAACATAATTAATAATTTATTTCAAAAATAAATAGGTTTTCTTATTAACCATTTCAATAAATCTAGAGGTCGATGGATTTTAAATTAAAGGTATTTTAGGAAAGGATTTACTAACATCTCAATCAATCCATTTCAAAATTACAATGGTTGAATAATATCATTGTCTAAGTGAAACTACAGAAAATTGGGCAATTACACGGCTATGGAAAAAACTTTGTCCTAGTATCATCCTACATGAAAGTATTAGTGAATATTTTTGAATATATAAAATTTTTCACTAATTATTTTGGAATTAGTAGAAGATGAAGAGAATTGAGTTTATTATCTTTTTTTAAGTAAATACTTTGAAACATATTTCATAAAAATTTAGAAACATGTTTGAGATTGTATATTTCACATTATGTTGTGGACATGTTTCCTTATGAAAGACATCTGTAAACATTGAGTTATCTAATTGAAATAAAAAAAACATCATTAATACATCAAATAATGTAGATTATATAAATATTGACACTCAATATTACACTAATATGGGAGATACAAATGTCACTTGTGATGATCAGGTTTGTCTAGAATTGTTTCAACTACCTGAGTTTTAGTTGTATATTTATTACAATTATCATATTCCAAAATTTAATTTCATATCATTTTTTATATTTTAAAATATTTAAATAATTTAATTAATTAATTTTTTTAATATCATTATCATTTTGAATATTTAATCCATTCATCATGCAATTTTCTCTTTTATGTAATTTGTTCTCGAAATGTGTCATAATAATTTTGTATTTTTCTAAGATTATATTTTTCAATACATATTTTTTATTACTTATGAAAAAAAATTACTATTTTATCACCATATTAATAGTATTATCTTATTTTATAGATTAAAATATTGAATATTGAATTCATATACCGAGGCAATAGAATACGACAAGCCTATTGAACAACATGACAAAATTGAAAAGAAAAAATATCTAATTAAACCCATATGAATAATTTAAACACAATCAAGATTCAAGTGTAGAACAAAAACCTATGAAATACATTCATCATTGAATTGAATTAAATTCTTATGCCAAAAATAAACATTTTACTTAGTTGTTGTCAAAAAAAACCCATGAACTTTCCATTGACAAAAAAGAAACCATAATTTATTTCTTGGAGTCCACATCCATAATAACTAAAGATTTTACATTATCTATATAACAATGATAATATTTGAACATGATAAAATTAGATCAAATTCAAGTTGATGGTCAGTCCAAACCCATAGAAAAAAATAATTATATTCCACATCACCATGTTGTTTGAACTACAAAATATGCATGTAAGATGATAAATGAATCATAACTCAATAAAAAAAGAGTAATAAAAAATTAATAAATTTCTACTTGTAAATTGAAACTTAACATTGTCATTAAAAGTTGTTTTCTAAAAAAATAACATTATCTTTTGAAATATAATAATGAGTTTTAAACATTACACAATATTATTTTTTGTAAAGACACATCAACCACTTTCTCAATTGCATCCTCTACTTTGTCAATTCCATCCTTATTAATCTATGCCTTCCCTTCTTATATGTATTACTTTAATATGCCTACCCTTTCAATATCCTATGTATAAAATTAATATGAGTAAGATTTTTTATTTTTTATTATTTCACAGTATCTCCTACTAGAAGAAGACTTGGATCAACATTTATTTTCTAAATAAAATGTTACGGTTCCATCCTTGGTCTTTAATTATTTTCCTGAGTGTGTTGTTCTATTGATTTAAGAGAATAAGATTTTCTTTGAATTGAATGGAATAATATATATTTTTTCATGCATTTTTCAAATACACATTAGGGACCTTAGCTTCCTTGTTCAAGTTTTCATATTTTAACTGTAACTATATACTAAATATAACTAGATACAAACTACAATAACTATGATATAATTGACAAAAAATACAGTGTTCCTCTACTAGGTGTTGTCTATAAAATGTTCTTCCCTCTTTTTTCAAACTTTGTTTGGTGGCAGTGGTGGTGACATAATTTCTCTCAAATATTGAGGGTGCCCTAAAAGAATAAATTATATTATAAAAATGGTAAATTTTGGAAATGAAACTTAATGATAATTATAAATTAAATATTTATTACTTATAGTTAGAGAGAGTATGTCCTCAAATATATGTGTCATATTTAAAGTGATAGGTGTGGTTTGAGATACAAAAGGAAATCATCTAGTATATAAAATCTATAATCAAATAAATTTCAACTAAAAAACCAAAACATGCAATGTCAAAAACCTTGAATAGATGATCAAGAAGACATTGCAATACACATAGAATGTTTTGGTTTGTTGAGGTTTTTCAAGGTCAAACTCAATTGATTCTGAATCAATTAAAAAAATAAAATAAATAAATAAGGTAATGGAAACTTGAAAGCTAAAATTGAATTATCCATTTATTATTTAAATTTCTGAATATATAAACTTGCATGTGGAGATGATCCAAAAGAAACCCTCAAAATTTTTGAAACATGAAAGACATGGAATGATGATTCTTAAGAATCAAAATCTATAAAACCTTTAGGGGCATGATGCCCTTTTGAATTAGCTTGCTTTTTTTCATAAATGCATGAAATCTTACCTATAATAGGAAAAGAAACATTAAACTTTAAATTTATATCAATTTATAAACTAAACCATTCAAATGTTTCGTTTGAATCCTAAACCAACTTCTTGGTCACCAATAGAGCAAGAATTTATGCTCATTTTTGGATGAATCATAGTTATAATTGATGTTTTGATAATGTCATAAAAGGATTCATAATACAAGGCCAAAATAAAATTATAAAAGGAAAGTGTAGAACTAAGATTGGTATAGGAATAATTCAATTATAATCTAATTCTAGAGAAAATAAATCTATAGTAATCATATCTCAAATCTGAAACAGTACACAGAATCTAAACAACAACCCAAAATGGAAAGTTTGTTGGTCTTCCCTTTAACACATTATTTCAAGGGGAAATTGAACCATAACTTGTATAAATGGTTTATATATGTTGTCAATGTCTAGGCCCCATTTTTTACTATCTGATATAAAAAATAAAAAAATATTAATGAGTGAAACCAATGAACAGTTTAAAAAAAGTTAAATTTCACTAAATTAGTGAAATCGATGACAAATAAAAAAAATGTGAATTTCATATATGAAAAATGTATATACATAAAGGTTTGATTGATATACAAGTTGAAAGTAGACTCAAAGCATTTCTTGTCTTCATTAGTCAACATTATTTTTTGGGTTACAGGGTTGACACTGTGGAATGAAATCCCTATCAAATTATGGATGTCAATAGCTAAGGTACCAAATGATATTAATATCAAGTCAATGTTGACTTCAAACCTCATCTTACTAGTGTCATAGTAAGACATTAGTGATTTCAGCAAGGCATTATTGATTTCTTATTCTGGCATTTACACAATGCCCCCAAAGCCACATTTAGAAATCTAATCATTAAAAGTATCTAGCTATTGTAATAGACTTAAAATATTAGGGCATAATAAATTTTTGAAAATTATTTTCATGTATAATCCATGGTGTTAGAGTACATAAATGTATTTAGCTACTGGAGTCGGTGAATTTCTATATATGGTTAGTTTGGTAGGTTAATCATTGTATATAACCCAAGGGGGGACTAGAAAAAAACTCAAAATGGTTAAAATGAGGGTAAAGGGGTATCTATAATTATAGGGTGAGAAACAATAGATTGAAGATGAATGGATGCACCAATTAATATACTAGAAGCATGTTCCATCTAGTTATGTTGAACAAGCAACATATATCCAAATGGAATCTACATTGACAGATAACACTGAGCGATAGTTACAACCTAATAAATACCATATAGTAGTATTGTCTGATTGCACTATTTGGAAACACCATTATGTAGTTCCATTTAGTAGTACAGTTTTATAGGATCATTTGAAAGTGTCATTCAGTTATGGTATTTGTTGGTGTTCTCAGAATGTGACCAAATGATAATATAGAAAAAAGAACATTCTCCTCTCCTCTTGGTGGATTTTTCATGACACATATAAAGTTTAACATGATTCAAAAATAGTTTTCCATAGATTCACCAGTAAAATACAAGGAGTGTTTTGATATGGGATATTAAAATTTACCTAACTAGATAGGGCAAGTTATGGCTAAATTAAATTTTTGATACCTTTGATTTGGAATGAACAAGATCTCAAACAAACTTATCAAAACATATGCTATTTCACTAATAAACCTCTATATCATTCTCCTCTGGTTGAAAATAAATCAACTCTAGTGTGTTGCCTTGATTATTATTTTTCCATTTTTTCTTATAAATTTTTTTAGCTCACATTCTAAAATTGAAGTGTTGTGTTCCTATTGTAGTCCTTCCCATTGTACCAAATACCTATTATAACTTACTTTTATTGTGCTCATTGTCTTCTTATCTAGAATTTGCACTATCTTTTATTTAGTTTTACTTGGTACCTATTACTTAAAATCCCATTATTAATTTTATGCACCTTCACTATCTCCTCCGAAAATCATATAAATTTGAAATATTAAATACTAAAGAGATATCAAAATTTTGTGGTAAACTCACATCATAAGCATTATAATTGATTTTATTCAATATTTTATATAGATTAATTTTTGTTTATTTCAACTTTTTTTTATGTACCTTTAGAAAATATTTCCTTACTAATATACACCATCACGAAATATCATTATTCATATAACTCAAACCTTTTTGAATTTATTTTATGTGCTTTGTAAAATTTTCTACATCATCAATAACTCATTAAATAATTGGTAATTATACCAAATCTAAAATACCCATAGGAATTATGCCAAAAAAAATTTAAATTCCTTTTTCATATTGATCTATTGACTAAATAGTTATATTAAAACATAGGTTGTGATAAATCCTAGTCCCATTGCATAGGATTCTCTCCAATTATCCATCTCAACAAATTTACCAAGATCCTATTTGCTACTTTTATCTATCCATATATTCTTTAGTTGTATGCACTACTAAATTTTATCTTAGTTATCAAATTATTCCATACATTATTCAAAAAATGACTTATAAATTTTGTGTCCCTAACTTATGTAGTGTTTTTTGGAACACCATGCAATCTCACAACATCCTTAAAAAATATTTATGCTATTATAGTGGAATAATTACTTTTATTACATGAAATAAAATGAATCATCCTCTAAAACCTATCTATAATAATAAAAAAATTGACTGATTACCTCTCTATGTGTTTGTCAACCCTAACACAAAGTCCATACTTAAATATATCTGTGGTCCTCTAGTAATTTGTCATGACATGTACAACCATGTATTATGTGCATGTCCTTTAACCACATGAAAAATATTTCATCTTGAAACATATCTTTCCACATATCTATTCATATTTGGTAAAAAATATTTCTCTTCAACCAGATCTATTTTATGATTCCTACCAAAATGTCCACCTAGGGCATGACTATGCAATTCTCTTATAATATAATCTCTTAGAGACCCAATTGGAATACATAATTATTTTAAATTGAACAGATAACCATACCATATAAGGTACTCATAATAAATAGTAATGTTATAACATGTTAATAGATTCATGCATTGTTCAACTATATTTCCAAAATATAGATCAATATCATATAATTATTTAACAATTTAAAATCCAACTACTTCACTCACCATTGTAGTTAACAATGCCACTCTCCTACTCAAATTATCACTTATGTGATTTTGTTTTCCTAATTTATATTTCCAAATATATATATATATATATATATATATATATATATATATATATATATATATATATATATATATATATATATATATATATATATATATATATATATCCCTAAAAGAAAGACATTCGCATTTCTTGTCAACTATTTAACTTATTTTGAGTGTTTACATAATTCAAAGCCTTAAGATATGTAAATAAGATAAACTCCTTAGGCACCGAGTAATTCCATAATGTTTTTAAAATGATATAAAATTCAACATCATCCTTATAATACTTATTTATTTGATCATTTAGTTTATCACTAAAATATGTTATTGACCTTCTTTCTTGGTCCAACACAACTCAAAATTCCACATGTGAGGAATCACAATCAACCTCAAACATTTTTTTAAATATAGTAATTCTAAAATAGTTTTTTATGTAATCTTCTTCTTCAATAATCTAAATGTTTTTTTTGCTTCCCTTGTCCATAAAAATTCTTTTCCATTCATGTATTCTTTTATTGATGTAGAATACTAATAAAAGTATTAATTAATTTTTGGTATAATGTTTTTAAACTATGAAAAATTATTACCTATGTGTTTCTCTTTGGAATATGTAACTAAAAAATTGTCTTTAATTTTTAGTCATCAATTCTTACATCATCTACTAAAATTACAAACCTAAAAAATAATAAACTATTGTACATAAACTTGTACTTCTTCAATTTTCATAAAGTTTTTCCTTTCTTAAAAATTCTAATACCATTCTCTAATTCCTTAAGTGTACTTTTATAATCTTAATAAATATAAAAATATAATAAAAATAAACTGCTACAAAATTACCAATGCAATATCTTAGAACTATGTTAATTACCCTCATATATGTGATGGGTGAATTTTAAAATCTAAATGACACGACCATTCATTCATATAATCCATACCTAGTCTCAAGAATATATTTTTACAATCATCTCCATAAAAAAATAGAATTTGATAGTATTCACTCATTAAAATAATCTTAGTAACGTATTTTTTCCTATAAGGACAACCATCATATCATCTAAATGAAATATAGAAAATATGTATTTGATAGTTATTTTATTGATTGCTCTACTATCCACACACATCTTTTATGTTACATATTTATTTGTTGTTATAAATGTTGGTGTTAAAAATGGACTAATGCTCTTCCTTACTATACCATGTTTTTTCAATTATACATATTCAGTTGGACTCATCTTATAATCTGATTGATTGGGTACATTTAATACTAGAATCAAAACAATATGATGTTGAATGTCTCTCTTTGGTTGTAAACCATTAGGTAACTCATGAGGTATCACATTTGAATATTATTTCAACACTTTTATGTCTTCAAATGGTATTTTTACCACCTTTTTGTCTTTTTTTATTTTTTATTTATGCATAACAACAACCTATCATCTTCATTTATTTAATAAATTATTTCATTAACAACATTCTTTATTCATAGCCTTCTTTTTAAAAAGGTATAAAACCTACTTTTGTATCACCTTTATAAAAATTATATAGATTATTTTCTCCATCATGATTATCTTAATATCATTTGACATGGAATTCCCAATAAAACATGACATGCATCAATGGGAATAACATCACACTCTATTTCATCTTTGTAAGTTTTTCCTATAAAAAACTTGATTAAAAATCATTCATCTGCCAAAACCTCATCCCTTTTATTAAACCATGAAATTATATAAGGATAAGGGCGATTTTCAAATTTTAATAATATTTTCTATACCATATCTTTAGAAATTCATATTTTCACAACTACCACCATATATAATTACATTAAATATCTTACTTCCTGTAGTGCACCTTGTTCAAAAAATATTTGTACATAGTTAGAAATCACCACCTTATTTATTTTTCACCTTTTATTTCTTTGGATCTATCATTTTTCTCCTCATCATGATATTTTATCCCATTTCTATAGTTGTAACTTATATATTGTTATTTTATTTTAGCATCCACCAAATTTACTCTTGGTAAATCTTCTTGCCTCTGTTCATGTTGATGATAATGTAAACAATCAAACTATTTGTGTCATTTTACAAAATTATAAAAATATAAAACATGCATTGATTTATAAACCACCCTATAGTGCCACCATAACCTCATCCTCTTTGAAATCATTTTCCTTTTTGTTGATATGGAAACCCTTGTATATTATCTTATTATTTTTATGCACCATGGGGAGATCCTCCTCTAGTAGAAATAAACCCGCATTATCCCCTTACAGGAGGTTATTATTCTCTTCTTATCCAAGTTACTATTCTAAAATTATGTCTATTTTGTTTTTCTTATTCATTAAAATATATTTGATAGTCCTCATCCATGTAGAGTATTCTATGTATGCTAAATTCATTTTGAATAGAAAACTTCAAACTATTTACATACCTTGCAACTATCAACTCTTCTATTTCTTCATGCTCCACCCATTTAGAATGCTCATAAAAATATTTTGTATATTCTTGTATATTATTATCCGTTTACCTTAAATTATGGAATATTTTGTGTATGGGTTGTGCATAATTAACAATAATAAATTTATCACTTAGGTTCTTCTCGATCTTAATCCACATGTTGATTTTATTTTTACCCTTTCCTTGTCTCCCTTTTTTTACATGATCCACACAATCATTGCATGATTTTTCAATTTTTTGCATGCAAAAATAACTTTCTTATTTTCTCTTGTATCTTTCCATTTGAAAACCTTTTCCACTCTTCTTATTCAATATATCAACTCATATTGTTTTAAATTGCTTTCATAATCTAGAACATCAACCTTGATTCCTTCATTTCTTCCCTCTTAAGCCCCAATAATTATATCTTCCATTGATGGTGGTTTTTATCATTTCTCTTCTTACGAAATTTTATCTTCACTATCTATTTATTCCTCTATTTCATCTTTCACTTACCTTCATCTTTGATTTATGATAATTATGGCTAATTATTCTACTTGCCTCTACATCTCTTTAATAGTCCTTTTCATCTTAGTAATTCTTGTGTATCCTCTTAGAATATTTACACTTTTTATTCACTTAAAACATATTATCTAAAAACCCAATACAATGTCATAAATATATTACCTCCATGATTCAAACTTCTTCTGATACCAACTAACGAAAACATGTACTATCTAAGAATAATACCAATCGGTATAAAACTTAGAAATTACATAAAATGAAATCTTATTTATTGATTATCTTGAATGAATAAAGTATTACATAAGATTCTTGAAAAAAAATTGAACTAAAAATTAGATTTAAAATTAATAATTAAAATTAATATCTAATTTAAAATCTACATAAATCTAATTGGTCAATGCTATTTTTAGTAACCTTCATATTTTAATAAGTTTTTCAGCCACTATTTTTAGAAATTTTGACATGTAATATTGGATGGGCCTAAAAATATCTACATATCCTCTAAATACTAAAATTAATCTAATTGATTAATTTTAACTCAAGTTCATATTTATTTACAAAAATATTATATTCAAAAAAATAAAAAAATATTGAAAAATATAGTAAAACATATTTTCTAGACCCTTGAAAAGTCATGTATGGCCTCAAAAAAATTCTTAAAATAACCTTAACTAAATAAATATTTATATGACTAAATTAAACTTTTAAATAAATTGGTTTTGTCACAAACAAAATCTCAAATAGATATATAGATCAAAAGTTATATCTAATTAAATATAGCCTTATGTATTAATTAAGAATACTTACAAAAATAATAAATGTACGAATAATCATTATAAATAATCAATTAAAATAATTATGAATATAACTCAAAATATTAAAATTTCAATTCTTACTATTAAAAATTATTATTGTTTTGGATCCTCCAAAAATATTTGACACTTACAAAAGAAAGAAAATCCCCATAATCCTAACATCATGGAAGAAAAGCTAGGTTTGTAATTATTTTATTTTTACAAACCCTAATATTTTTAATAATCTTAGACTTATCATCAATACCCTCTCACACACGGTATTTAAATTACCATATCCTAATCTAATAATAAAAACTATTATCACTTTGGGTTTAACAATAAAAATTATTATCACCTTGGGTTCTAAAGTAATGTTTGATACTAATAAAGAAAGAAAAATCCCATGGTCCCATTATTGTTTAAGGAAAGCAGGGTATGTAACACTTTTAGTATTTTTCATTTTAATATTTTAAAGAAGTTTAGTTTAATTTAAAAATTCTTTTGTATTAAAGATATAGATTAAATAATTGAAAATTTTTCAATTTATAATATCATAAAAAGAAGATTTGTGATATATCAATATAAAATTTTATTACCATCAACATTTCAAATCATATAAGATAATTCATATTTAAAATATAAAAATGGTATTTAAAAATTATAGATAAAAACTTTTTATATAAATAACTTTATAAAATATAAAATACATAGTAAAATTATTTTTAAAAATAACAAATACACAAATAACCATTCTAATCAAATAATTGAAATAACAATGTTTATCAAATAATATATTAAACATTCATATATTTATCTAAAAATTATTAGTTCTAAAGGTTATTTTAAATAATTTATAATGTTTTAAAACTTGATTAAATCATATACTATCAATCTAGTGAAATGGAATTGGTTTTTGTGCATGCAAATATTTAAACCTTTTGTATTGTCAACATACTCATTTTTCAAAAAAAATAAAAAAAAAGCATTTATCTAACTTGTAATCAGTCCAAAACATTTGATATATTATTTTTTACTTCATGTGGAATGAGAATAAAATATTGATAACAATTCTGTGACATTATTTACCATCAAGCGTGGGGGTTTTCACTACTTTCCAATAATATTTGAGTATTGGGAAATAAAAGTAATCACGAAGATTCTTAATAGGATTAATAAATGTCAATATACATTGTCGTGGTAGGGAAATACATGTCATTTAAAGACCATTCCAAGTTTATACAATATGTAAAGCAAAATAAAATCATTATGGCAATGTTTATAAGTTATGTTAACATCTTTGCAAGGAATTAATTATGGAGAGGGAAAGCCAATAAAGCTTTCAAAGAAAGATATGTATTTCAATGTTTTTAGTTTTTTTTAAATGAAGCTCATTAAACTTTATTTATAGAGTAAAAATATCCCACAATTATATTAAGTTTTATGGAATATGGAATGTAACAAAAATATCCCACAATTATATTAAATTTTATGGAATATGAAATGTAACAAAAAAATATGTGAATTTTTTAATTTATTTAAAAAATAATAATAATATTAAAAAAAATTAAAAAGTAGCACACATTAGGATGAAAATGTGGAAGTGTAAAACATACATAAAACATTAATCTCAATGACTATGGCTTGTATACTTCATCGTTCACCAAAATAGATGGAACATTACATGTTATGATATCACTTACTTGGTAAGGAAGTAAACATGCATGTGTTGGAATAAGGATTTTTTCATGTTTGTTGGCATTTTTAAAATGAAACAATCTCTAGGAGGCACCTAACTAGTCAACCAACCTTTCTTTTCCTAGGGTAACAAGAATGCAATATAAATGATGTTTTATAATCATATAAATAATTAGTTTACAATATATTAATATAAAGAAAGTGTCCGGATCAATCCAAAGCAATAATACATAACAATGTTAATGAACTTCGTGGATTAATCCAAAATGTTGATGGGTTTTCAAATTCTTATTTTAGGATCACATAAAGAAGTCCACAACATGCAGTTATAATTATATTGCGGAGACATGGTTGGATAAAAAGGTCAAATAAATATGAAATAAACTAATTTAAAATGATGTTTATTGTAAATGGACATAGCAAAAAAAAACTTTGGACTTTAATATAATTTGGATATTAAAAATTATACTGTGTTAAAATATTAACATTTAATAAAAAGTGTTAAAGAGGAGAGAAGGGTGAGGAATTAAAGTCAGGATTGTGACATTTCAGGTTAAATATAAGTTTATTATAACAAACATTTGAGATATTGAGATATTAATTCTTATAAATTAATTTAATCAAAAATAATTTTCAGAATAACTATATTAATTAACTAGTCAATTTAATTTATTCATGAAAATCAGATTGTTTTGTAATAAATAATAAATTTTTATAATTAAATTTATATTAAAAATATTAAAAATAACTATTAAATATTTTGAATATTTTAATTTTTAATTTTTTTTAATTATTTAAATATTCTTATTAATGGTCATTTAATTCAATTTCTATAAAAATCTATAGACTAATTTAGTACATGTTGTGCTCCACACATTCTAATTACATGTAGTTCTTGGACTTTATTGTCTTTAAATTTAAAATTACTGTATCTATGACTACATCATCATTCTAGTATTCTATGACTTATTATGATTTGTCTAAGGAAAACATGCTTCATATATATTTAGCATGCATTAAGTTATGAACACTCCCTGACTACGAGTTAATCATATTCTACGATGTGTTATGATATCAATCATCATAGGCCTTACATACATTATATTTTCATGGACATTAATATTTGGTCGTATCTTATACATATTATATTCCTATTTAGTTTGCCTCCATGGAGTTTTCTCATTGGTGATCCGATATACTAAGAGGATACAATTATATATTATTATATTTCAATTTATTTTTATTTACTTAATTTTTATAATTGTTATGTTTATTTGATTTATTGTATATAATCTATAGATCATTCAATCCCATACTTAGTTTTATGAACTTCTTGAATCACATGATTCTCAATTGGATATCAATTCTTATTTGTCATAGACCATATAGCACATAGAATAACCCTCATCAATATTGATATCGTGGTGACTTTTAACCAGTCAAATGATGCCATGCATAACACTTGATCAGCTTTGAAATCATAGACCACATTGTATATTGTGAAGAAATGTGTTTAAATTTTCTATATTACATGACTCCAATTCAATTAGATCATTACACATTTCACAATATGATTCATCTAATTAGATGATACCAAATATCATGTTATCTTTTTTTTTATATAGATACTAGTTTTGGTGGGATCATTACCCTATTCACTTTTGATCAGAGCTCCAATCAATCTTATAACATAATCAGGGGCTCAGATTTTTAAATGATCATCTATCACAAGTACTAAAATTACTAATAACGGTCACAACTAGTTCGAGAATATGAAAGAACAGCTATAAATAGTTGAAGAATACCATTAATAACTACAACCAACCTGAGAATATCATCAACGGACACAATCTATCCAAAAATACCAATGATCAACCACAACTAACCTCTAATACCAAACTGAGATTTAAACTTCAATGATGCTTGAAACAATCAAGTCACTTTACCAACTCACCCATATCTCATCAATAATATCATGCTATCATTAATAACATAAATTACACACATTTTATTTTCACATAAATTTATACACGAACTTATTTTAGACCTATTCTATTCCTATCCAATTCTTTTCCATAGAGCTTGCTTCTATGAAATACAATATGTTGGGAGACTACAACTACCAATTCTTATATATGAATAGATTTATATTTAATAAGTCACTCTAATAATATATTTTTTGTTTGGCCATAAGGATTACATGGATGACGTAGTCTAAGATATCAGTGCATGAATGTAATTAGTCACGTTAAGTTTATAAGCTAATTTGATGCTGCCATTATTATGCGATTATTGTTTATAGGCCACGAAACACTCAGAAGATCCCCATTAATCTGATCTATTTATATAATTCAACACATCACACTTGAATATCCTTTTAATCACGAATTGACATGCATATTAAAAATAAATACAAATAAATTCGCCATACTACATTTCCTCAAGTCAAATGGATCACGCCAACTGCCATATTTTTATTCATCACACAATCTTGCAAATTCAAATGAACTATTTTAAGATCTAACAACTCTGAGGCTCTGAAAAAATTCAATTTTGTAATGTGGAACATTTTTAAAGATGATGTGGTTGGAACGTGAGACTGAAGAAGTAATTTTTGTTGATAACTTCGACAACCTGATCCAATTATGAGATGCCACGTGACTAGCTGAACACAATATATAAACCAAGAAAAGTTCACATGATATTTAAGACGAGATAAGTAATTCTATGACAATTGTAACTACACATCTCTAATTTATAGGCTCTCAGTGTAGAGAAATTAAAGTCCCATGTAGATCACATGGCATATGATAGCTATAAATTGTGCCACTTTGAGAATCCAAAGTAGGGTGATGATGATACTTTTAGATTCCAAAGTAAATTCCATCGTTAAAATGAAAAAATAGAACTTCAATATAGACCACAAATCACTCGGGCCACCCTCTTGCACATCTAAAGATTCATGTGACTCCAATCCAATCAATTGATGTCATATGTCACACTAACCAAGCCTCATAATCATGAATTACCTCTTATATCTATAATAACTAAACATAAATTCTCTATACAACATAATTTTGATTTAATTAGATCATGGTGATTGTTACATTTAAATTCATTGTACAATCATACAATATTAAATCGACAGTTTAAAGATCTAACAACTTTGAAATTGATATTAAAGATTAAATTTATTTAGATTCATTTTAGTCGTTTATATTTATCTAGATCTCTTTTAAGTGTGTATTTATTATTGTTTTTAATAATGGTAAAAATCTGAGTTTTAAAAGGGGCTCACCTTTTATAAAATGGAGAAAGATATTATGATAAACACTCAACGAAGCTTCTCTACTAGTAAAAAATAAACTAGGATGCAAAACCAAAAGATGTAACCCTATAAAGACAACCCAAAAAGACAACTAAAAAGCATTGAGCCACCATAAAAGTATTAATTCCGTGTTCTATGGGTCATAAAAATAAGCTCCTTCTCCATCTTACCTTTCCCTTTTTTCTTGTTGCTTACAACCTTCCATTCACCCCCTTCCCTAGGATATGGGAAGATAGGAATGGAGACTTCAAGAGAATCAATAGGTTTAAAATGATTTACGAATTCTAAAGAGGCTAAATGAGGTGTTCTAGCCAACTAATCCTTACATCCAACATTTTTCAAATTTGAAACAGAAACTACCTTTAGAGAGGCTTCAACACTCTATTCAAGAACCAAAACTACCACTACCGCTGGTGTTTCTATCACTTCACTAACATTATCCGAATTCTGTTCCTCAACTGAATCTTCACAAGTTTTTCAATCTGAGTTTGTCTCAGGGTAATAACCTTCCACCAAGAAACCCCATGCCTATGCTTAGTAAAGCCACACTCGTTAGCCAGATGCCTTGTTGCAAAACATTTTAGACAATGAAAAGGTAGGTCCTCATAATCTATATTTTGTTTCCAAGGCCGACCCTGAATGATAAAATTAATAGAAGAAGGAAGGTTTTATGAAACGTTCAAAGAAACCATAATACGAGCAAAGGTAGAGTGTTGCATATTTACTGTTTATGGGTCAATATCAAGAACTTTGTCCAAAGAATTTCCTATAGCATGAAAGTAACTTTTAGTTCAAAAATGTAAACGGAGAAAGACATCCTTACCCATATCAGTGTGATGTTGAATTTTTGGAACAATTTACAGATGAAATTCAATTAGGTTTCGCGTTACATCAGGGTGATTGTGTTGGGTTTTTGGAGAAGAAATTCAGAATTTTTTGAAAGAGTTTACACCCCATCATCCAAATTTAAGTCTCTTTATCTATTTTTAGCATCATTTTTATCAAGTTTCTAAACACTCATATATTCTAAAGTGCATTGAAGGTTACTCTTATTAAGTAAGACTTTTAAATTTTCAAATTAGTTACACAAATTAAATCTACCATTTATTTTATTTGGTGAATTCAATGCCCATAATTTTTTTTTGTTTCACACTTAAATCAATTTTAAGTAACATAACAATTTACATTATTTAATTCATTGTATAAAACATTTTACTCAAATAAATTTTAGTAAATTTATAATATTTTATTTTATTAATAAATTTTTTCTTGCATTTTATTAATTTTTATGTGTTATCATGCTTCTCTTTCATCATTATACAATCATCTTCTAACATTGTGCTACCTGGGCATTCAATTTATACTTGTTAATCAAGCTTTATACCTTTTCCTATCCAGGTGTTATGGTGTTGCTTCTATTCTTTTCCATCAACTATTTATTTTTCTTAGACCAACTCTTTCAATTTGTCTCAGAAGTGAACTTACCTTTGTTACTCTTGTTTCAATTTTCAAAGCATCCCTCATTGTAACGCCTTTTTTTTCTTCCATAACATTTTTTTTTCCAAAGTCCGCTGTTTGTCTGTTATGTATTTTTGTGAATTCTCAACTCTTCACATGGTTTTATTATCATAACACTTCCCATCCTTTTACGTTTGGCAGTTTTGACGTCCTAATTTTCTATTGGTAGTGCGTTTTAATGGGTAGTTTGGCATTGCATTTTTATTTGGATTCATTTCCTTTTGACTAAATGGATATTCCTTTTGATCATCTCTGCCACTTTTTCTTTATTGCCTTCTTTTTTTCATTCATTCAATTAAGCCTTTCTGTTATACAAGCGATGCCTTATCTTAGAATTCTATCGTTTTTGCAGTTATCTTTTTGTGCTTTTGCAATTTCGTGCTTTTTTTTGGGTGGGTAAGTTTGTTTTATATGCTTTGTTTCAGGTTTTTTTAGAAACTAAAAAGACAATCAAATTATTTCATTCCTCTCATATATGCATCAGGTTTGTTTTATATGATAAATATAAAAAAAATATTATGATAAGAGGCATCTTTGCCATAACATATAAGATTTGTTTACAATAATATGTATTAGTTTTAAATATTTCTTAAACCCAGCCACTCTGATACGTCGCATATCCGTTTCGAAGCTCTGTGTTTTGTTTCACATTCACTAAAGGAGATGTATATTTAAACATGTATATTTAATTCATTGGAAGCAAAGTCTTCTTAATTTTTTACAAAAACTTTTAAATTGGCTTTGTTTACTTACGAGTTAATTTTATTTTTCAAAGTCGAAACAAACACTGCATAGTGTTTTTATTTCAATCTTTTTATCTCACGTGTCATGGGAATTTTAGACCTTTGAATTTTCTTCTACGTGTTTTCATCTTTTAATGTATTTTTTAAAAGCTTTAAATATTGTTATTAGAACTTTAATTGTAATGTAATTATTTATTTTGACAAGTTTGTTTGGAGTTGGTATAATTAGTCATTCGTAAGAGAGATTGGTGTTTTTTCTAAGGAACATCTTCTATTTTTATAATTTGAAGTATTTTGTTAAATAATAATCAATTTGCTTAGATTTTTTATTTTCAACCAAAAAAAGTGATTTTGAAAACATTTTGAAGTTTTAATTAATGATCTTAAGCATTGAATTTTAGAAAATAATAATAAAATTAATGTTTTCAATTATTAATTTCAATGTCATAATAAAATCAATTTTTTAATTCAAACCTCGTACAATGGAAACTAATTGAAATATAAATTTTAGGTTTTTATTGAACCATCAAATTAACTTATTTGGAAAATAGTCAAATAGGGAATGTTGTTTTTTTCTCTTCTATTGAGTGTATTACTTTACAAAAGTTTATTTGTAACGTTAGATTAAAAATAATTCAAATCATTGATTATTATGACGGTGGTCTTGGTAACTGTGACAATGTTGTAGTTGAATATGAATATCATTTTTCTCAATCTAATAAAAATTGTAAAGGTATTGGTTTTAATGCTCCATTTCTTCTAATGCAAATTGGAAATCCTATTGTAATTTGCATTGAAAGACTTATCATACAACTTATTTTGATTATATTACTTGTTGTTCTTAATCTTTGGTTAAAAATAATAAACTTGTGAGCATTGTGGTAATTACAGACATTCTATTTATAAATGTTGAAAATTTCATCCAAGCAAAGTTTGTAGTAAATAAAAAAGTTCATGGTAAATTTACTCATAGCACTTTGCATTGTTGAAAAATTAATAAGCCATATGATTCTAAAGTGTAGATAATTATTCTTATAGAGACTTTGATATGTATTTTTGTGATAGTTATTCAAATATTTCACAAATAATAACTTTTTTATGTGACACATCTTATGTGTCTTCCTTTTGATAAACTAGATCTTATTATGCATTCCTTAATTTTTGTTGCAAATACAATTTGTTTTGTTAGAGTTTATTTTAACTAAATTAATTTTGTGTAAGATTTCACACTTTATGATGGATGTTATATTTAGCTCAATTTTACTTTAATAGATATGCTTTTAGTACATTATTTGTATGTATATAATATTTCTACCATTCCATTTATTTAACTTAAAATATTTGGTATTATCTTGTTTATCTTATAGGTTTTAGTGAATCAGTTATCCCTCTTGTTCATCCTTATTCAATTGTGGATTGATCACCTTGTCTGAAGAGGACAATTAAATATTATTGATGACTACACCTTGATCATGGAATCTTTTAGTAATAATTGATCTTCTTCTTTATTTGTCAAAACTATTTTTATTACTCTTGAAGGAAGTTCATATTAAGTGGGAGTATTATGTAACTTTAACTTTCTTCGTTGTTGTAGTTTAGTCGGTGGTCAATCCATTCAGTCGTTAGGTGCTTATCTGGCTATCTAAGTCAAATATAGACTTGTTACAACTAGGCACAAACCTAAACTAATCCTATAGCACTCAAGATTTTTCACTTGATTTCACTAGCATAAATTCACATAAGGCATAATCCTTATAGAGTCACCAAAATCACAAAAAATAAAGAACCAAGGCCCTTATTGAGATAGTCATGCCATGGAATAACTCATTCTTCATTAGACTTGGTCATTGCAACAACAACATTGGCAAGTTCGATGGTGTAACCCATTCTAGGTGGAGTCTGATGGTCTATAGGTGTAAAGCCTATTTACAGAGCTCATTTTGGTCATATAAGCATAAGTCTATATTAGGCTAGTTGTATAGCCTCATTGGCATAAGACTTTGGCTCCCTTATCTTAGCATAATTCAAGCATTTGGAGGGTTTATTGAAATTATTTAGATCATGGGTTCATGCTTAGGCTAGTGCTTTAGGTATAGATATCATTACTTGGTATGGGGTCTTTCCTATACTTTCAGTATGTCTATTTAATATACCAACATCATCATTTACACATGATGCCATTAATGCTCTGAAAGGAAAATTTGATGGAACTTAGTGTTTATATATTAAACTAAGCATTATAAATATTACAAATATTATGCAATCAATCTTCATTTAAAGAACCTAATTATAACCATATAATCTAGATCAAACTCAATCAAGGGAAATGTTATTCTTTGTTAAACATTATTCAAATAAATAGAGCACACAATAATTGAAAATATAGTAAATACTCATCTAAATCTACTAAAGGCCCAAAGGCTCATAGGTGATCTTGGGAACTACAATGTGGAGCCTCAAAGGCACCCATGCTAGTCCTAAGTTTCAAAGTAGTCACTTCAATATGTTTGGAACCAATTTTGTATGGATTCGCTATATCAAAGTCATGTCCCTTATGTCATTAGTCTGACCTTGCTTTTATAGCTATAGGAGCAGCTTCTTCTAGGGTGGAGCTGCACATGTTGATTGCTGAGATAGAGCTTTTATAAATCATTTTACTAGCTCCATTATGTTGTACCCTTCATGATTGGATCACCACGTGCTTCCAATATTTGAAGATGTCAAAAAAATCATATAATAGGTTAGCTACCTACCATCTGGCATAATGGATATTAAAAGAGAAATCACCTCGAATGATTGCCTCATGCTGAAGTGACTATCTACCAAATTGGCATAAGATTTATGATAATTCCTCCAACTGGCACAAAAGGTGCCAAAACAACAATTATTATAAATGATTGCCTCATGCCAAGATATATATTGATTTGGCATGGATCCACACTTACCCAAAAAGGGGCCTAATATTTACCCCATATGAAATTTCTAGTCCATCCTTAAACTAGTCTTTCAACGCTCTTGCCAAAACATTAGTACACTTTCCTTTAGTTCAGTGCTAAAGTCCTCAAAGTACTTAATGGTGAGCTTGATTTATTAAATTATGTTTTCTATATCTATCAAAGTGATGTTGAGCATGAGCACATCCATCTTCTTTAATTACTTTCGTAAGGCCTCAAGCTTTGCCTTAGCTTTTGTAACTCCTCTATCCAGGATTTCTCTTTGTTCACAAGCCTTGGTTTGCAAGGTGTAAAAGAATTATTTCATGATTTGTTCTTGGTATTTTATTTGAGTTCTCAAATCATTGACCTTTCCCATTATTTTGTTATACATTGATCTTCTCATAGTATACACATGCACCATCAGCTCCACCTTCTCCCACTTTGCCTTTTTGAGACATGCATCTATGAATGATTCCTAGTTGGAGAGCCTTTAGAGGATGGAATCAGTAGCATGCGTTCCCTCTTAAAGTTACATGAATAGGTCTTCCACCTCTTTGATCTTTGCAGCCAGCTCTTATTTTATCATAATGCATGGGTCCTCCTCTTTTTTTGGCCTTGCTTGTACCCTCAACCTTAGGAGCATCTTATCTACTAAAGTGCACACCTTATCAACCTTCAAGAAGTTATAAGTGTCAACACCATCTAAGAGGGATAGCTTATCTTCCTCTATGTGTTCAATTAATTATTGTAATTTGAGCTTCATGGTATTTACTTACTCTTTTATTTCTAATGTGATCTTTTTATAATTTGAATGCCTAACATCATTGATGATGTTCTTCCACACTACTTCAGAGGCCATGCAGATAAGTGACTTGGCTAACCTCACTAGGTTCAATCCATAGGGGTTTATGAGAAGGGAGTCATGACCTTCTTTTGGTTCCTCTATGCCTAGTATGGCCTTCTATGGCACCTTGAAATGAGGCTCATCCATCTAACTGTCTAAAGTGAATGACAACTATTGATGCATCCATATTGTGGTAGCTTAAGCGGGAATGTACTCAAAAATATAGTAATCTTCATCAGTCTACCCCTTATGTGCCTTTTCTCTTAGGCTTGGCTCGTCACCCTCTTCCTCAATTATAGCTAACTCTATTTTTTCCCTTCCTCTTCATCAATGTTACCGCTCTTTTCATCACTTCCCTCTGAGGTTCCTTCCTCTTGTTCTAGTAGAGGTTCTTCCTCAGATTTATCCACTTGGTCCATTTCTCCTTCTACTTTAGTACTAGCTTTGCCCTCCTATTTCTAGTAGGTTTCTTTAGTGCTCTCCATTTTCTCCATCAAGGCACTAGTATTGCCTTCCTTATTTCCAAGCATCCCTTCACTACTTGGGCATGCTTGTGGTGTATCTTCTTCTATTGTGATAGTGGGGGCATGAGGTACCTTTGCTGCTTTTTCCTCCATTGGTTTCACACTTGTGATAACCTTATTTTCTTCCTTTTCTTTCTTGGCCCTTTCCTTCTGGGCCTTCTTTTTCTCTTCCTTCCTCTTCTTTATTAGTCCTAAGGAATTTTATTCCTCAGCCTTAATCTTCTCAATCTCTTCTTGGGTCATGTTGACTGCCTTCATGGCCTCTCTTTTTTCCTCTAGCACCAGTGCCATCTTTATTTCTTACTCGTTGAGGCCCATTTTCTTCCATAGGCTTCTCTTTTCCTTCTCAATTTGTGGAGGCTGTGTGGAGGGGTCTTTTTATGAGGCATTGGGAAAATTTTATGCCTCTCTATTTGTGGTAGTAGTGTCACCTAGGAGGTCCTCTTGAACTTATTTGGTGTTAGGCTCTTCTTTTACTACTTCTTCCTAGACAATGTAAACTCGCATCCCTACTTCTTCCTCCTCCATCTCTTCACACACCTCTTGTGCTTCCAGTTATTGATGCACCTCTTTCACCTCCATTTTTTCTAGCATTATTTTGGGTATTGTAGTTATCCCCTTTCACTTATTTTTCTTCATCTTTTTCTTGGGTGAAGCAATCCTTGGTGTCAAGGTCATGCACTTCATATTTTGTGCAGAAGGAGTGGATTCATCTCCAGAGGTGATCTTCAATATGATGTGCTCCTACATCTCCTCAACCATCTCCCCCTTTTTATTTTAGGGATACTTCTTATGCACTATTAGTCCTAGCTTCCCATTATCATCAATCTAGAGGGGGAGGGCATCATCCTTCTCGATGCTCATGCCATTCTTTATTAGATTCATATCATAATATAGCATATTTATGTGCTCAAGGATGACTTCATTTTAGAGGGGATGGATGTCAGTGTGATCCAAGTCATCATCCTCATCCTTGGTCACTTTCCCTCTTGTGTGCATGTATTAGCACAATAACTTAATCTAGTTCAAATCCATGACATTGATCGAGATGTCTAGTTATTGTGTGTTAGGAATTATTTTGAGTGCATCCCTGAAGTATTTGGTTGAAGATACATAGGGGAGCTTCAATCAACCTGATCAATTACCATCTGTGAGTGCCCAACACACTAAACAGAAGTGTTTCATAATGATGAAGGTTACCATTCCAAACATGTTTCAAGGGAGTTCCTTAGGGATACACCATTATTTCCTAAATGGTTTAATATATTGGGCACACCAACCTATTACTTTATTCTTGTAATTCTAGGAGAAGTTGGGGGCATAGGTGAAGTTTTGGTAAGTCAGTGATAGGGAGTCCTTGTGATCTAAGAAGACCCAAAGGTTATCCTCATTTCCATCAAGTATGTCGATCTTTTCCATTATAATTAGAATTAACATCTATCCACACTGGAAGGTCTCTTACACTATATGATTCTCTAGAATGTTCTTCACCATTTTCTCTATAATAAACTTTGCTATGTTAAACTTTACCCCCTTTACCATGTGGTGGGTGATACACAGGTAGGCCTTGGTGATGTCTATCAACTAACTATCAGGGTAAAGTTTTGAACTCATAAGGTGTATAACTACCCTTATTTTAGGGTGTTTGATGTCATTGATGGAGAATATGAACCCTCCCTTGTAGTACCCTAAGATTTCTATGACCCTTTCAACTTCATCATCACCCTCCATCATCTGTTAGATATCTGAGCTAGAATCTGGGAGCCTAGTGATTTTTCCAATGAGGCTATATAACAATCATATGTGCCTCCTTGTAAATTAGAAGTAGTCCCCATAGACCCACGAGAAGAGGAACTAAATGAGTTCCTTTAGCTTGTAATATATTTATTCCACATTATAAATTAATTAGTGTTGAAGTGTGGTCTATTTACTTTACCAAAGCTTGTAATTTTTGTGGGTGCTTCTTACAGTTTTAAGATCTATGAATATGACTTTAGCTCTTGGACTTTGACTTCTATTAATGGTAACCTCAATGTCACTCTAATTTTATACTACTTGGTTCTTGCACAATTCATGCCCCATACTTCTTTATGCCAATACCAAAGGGAACACAATTAATCTCTATTCAATCATTCAGTTTTGGTATCTGTGGGTATTTAAGGTCTCACTATAGTAGTGTTTTCTTAGCCCAGATCTAGTTTGCCAGTTTGGTTATGGTTCACTACTATGTATTTTAGTTTAAAATTAACATGAGGTTTGTAATCTAAACTAGTCATCCCTTTGTTGCTTTATACCCCTAATCTAGATAACTTCTTAATTGCAGGTGAGTAATGGTGTGGTGGTACCAAAATTTCTTGAATGTCGCTAAAACCCACAAAATTAAAAAAAATCCTTTTCCATGTATACATTGAATGTGGATCTTTGTGCCTTTGATGTCACCTCAATAAATTATCCTAAAAGTATTTTTGGTGAAGTGTAGTTAAAATGGCCACTTCCTGCCTCACTTTGGGTGGACTCCAGCTTATCCTAACGATATTTTTCCTATGCTTTTTTCACTTGGCACGAATTTCTTCCTTATGGAAACCTTGGCACAATACCTCACATATGCATCATTTAGCCTCCATGATTCTATCTTATTTTTCTATTGCACTTTCATTTCAAGCATGGTTTTTTGTCTTAGTAAATTTTTTGTGCACTTTCATGTCTTTGCCTTGGCCTATCCTACCAATAAAAATCATTTGTGTTGGCCCTCCAATGCTTCACTCTCTGTTTTTGATCTCTAGTGCACAATCATAATGTGTGTCTTCTTTTTACCTCTTGTGCATTTACATCTTTTATGCCTCTATTTGTTAATTAGTACTCATATTTTTTAAGTTTGGCAAGTTTCATGCACACAAAAACTTAGTTTTTTGGCCTTAGGTGATTTTGAAAGAATCCATGCTCCATTTGTATTTTGTGTGCCTCTTTTCATTTATTGGTAATCATATTTTTAAAGTTTGGTAAGTTGTGTGCACCCAAAAACTTAGTTGTTTGGCCTCAAGTGCTTTATAAAGAATCCATGCTCAACTCACTTGAATGGTGTTATGATTAGGATTGCTAGAATATTTCATTTATAGGATTGAAAGCACTACTTATTTTCTAATAATCATAAAATACAAGGAAATGTTTGGCTTGTGCCGAATGTCATTTGAGTCAGTAAAATGAAACTAATTTATGACTGAGAAGTTGGTGTCTGATGACACAAGTTCCATATTATTGCCTATACAACTTCAATATGTTGCTATTGAAATGCCTAGGGAGCATTTCACCTAATAATGTGCACAACTTGCATGCACCAATTTCCAATATACTGTGGATGATATATGGGCCCATCCACCTAATTTGTAGATTTCTTAGGTGCTTAAGGTACTTATAATAATAAATAAAGACTAATTATCCTTGATTTAGTATCATGCATTTAATATGTTTATCATGCCACAACATCTAGTGCATCTTCTCAATCTATTGGCTCCATCTTGCTTGGGTTCATACCTCATCCTATCACTCCATGTCCTCTAGTCTTGTAATCAATGATTCTTGGTCATCCAAACGACCAATTATTTTAATGCATAATGATGGCACTAATAATTCTATTGGTAGAATCATCTCTACACCAAACACTAGTTAGAATGGTGTAGCCTTATTTAGTAACTTATAGGCTGTGTGGCATACCCATATAACTGTCGACACTCAATCATCACAATCATCTCAAATATCACATATTTTTGTGAGGTACATTATCAATATCTTATTGAATTTGTTGAGTATTCCATTTGCTTTAGGATGATATGGGTTGGTCTTGTGGTACACACCATGTACTCAGCTAGTAAGATTTTCAAAGTTTCATTGAGGAAGTGTGTTCCTCTGTTGCTAATTAAACTTAGTGGGCACTCATATTGACTTATGATGTTCTCCCATATGAATTGTGTAGTAATCGAAGTAGTGTAGTTTTTGGTAGGCACTGCCTTGGCCCAGTTTATGAAATAATTGATGGTCACCAAAATATATCTTACACCTGAGTAAGTTATTATAAGAGTGATCAGTCCAACAAAATAAATAACCCATTTTTTAAATGGTACCTGGCCAAGAATGGGGATGAGAGGCATCTAATCTCGTTAGTTTGGCTTCCCCATGCACTGGCATATGTCACATGCCTTAGTGCAATCTTTAGAATATTAAAATGGGCTTGGTCACTACAAGCGTAATTGAAATACTTTGTGTGCCATTACGTCTCTAGTGTAATGGCCTCCTGCAATACCCTCATGTACCTTGTGTATAATAGAGTCTCTTTCATGTTACAAAACACATTGGTGTAGGAATTCATCTCAATTTAATATATACATCTCCCCAGTAATGATCTAAAAAGGTGTGGCATGAACCGTGACTTGCATCTTATCTTTCGTTGTCATGATCTGGGGCACAAACCTAGTCATTATAAATGTGGATATCTCTTCCAAGTGTTTGAAAATGTGTTTGAATATATAGAGATATGCATCCATTATGTCAACTTAAATGATAACTACTACATCACCAAAGTTAATGTCGGATAAACGATCTGGTCTTGAGTTTTAATTCTTAGATTTCAACACAACTGAGATTTGGAATTCTTGAAATAGAATTGTCCATCTAAAAATGCACCCATAGGGAATGGGCTTATTCACAAGGTGATTAATTTCCTCATGATCAATGAAAAATATGAATGGGGTTGCTAATAAGTATTTCCTAAATTTCTAAAGAGCGTAGACCATGAAAAATGCTTCATGCTTGGTAGTTGTGTAATTTTACTCTATCAGGGTCAATTTATGACTTGCAAAGGAGATATGATGATCCATCTTACCTTCACTAGCTTGCACCAGAATGGTTCTAATTATAGAGCCAGATGCATCGACATGGATGTGGAATGGAGTCATCCAGTGAAGAAACTGAAGGATAGGCACACTAGCCAACTTGAGATTCAAAGTTTTAAAGGCATCCTCTTGTATTGTGCCCCAGTAGAATGGGCCATCCTTATAAAACAACTCCTATAGTGGCACTATGATCCTTTCATATCTCCTTATAAACTTTTTATAATAGCCACAATGGACAAGAAAGGCATGAATGTATTTCTGCATGGAAGGGGTCTAGATTTGTAGAATAATAGTAATCTTCATGGGGTCAATGAGGAGACCATCTTTGCAAACAATGTGCCTGAGCAAGGTTTTAAATGGTGTTGCAAAGAAACAATTATTAAGGTTTAAGGATATATATATCTATTGCCACCTCTCAAACACGATTCATAATTTATCATAATGGTGTCTCATGATCCCATACATAGTCCAATCATTAAGGTACAACTAGAGGAACTTATGGATAAAACCCTTAAATGCAGTGATGACCACTTTGGATAATATGGCTGATATATTCTTGAGCCTAAAGGGCATCATGTTATAGGAGAAACAACCCCATTCTATTGCAAAGGTTGTCTTAGGCCTATCCTCGTCTTCAGTTTTCACTTGATGGTATCTAGAGAAAACATCAATGAAAGTATAGATTTTGCATCCTGTAACTCCATCCAAGACTTAGTCAGTGAATTGAGTCAGGAAGGGGTTAGTGACACAAGTGGCATTTAACAATTAGTAATAAAGAAAAATGTAGATGTGCCTACATTTCTAAATTATAATCACCATGGGGCTCACCCCTTATGACTCTTGTATTAGGTAGATTACCCCTATGGCTAGCATACTATCAGTCTTTATTTTGACCTTAACACAAAGATTGGGGTTCATTTTGTAGGGGCACTTTTTGATAGGTGGCATACCGTCCACTAACTTTATGCTTATTTTTCCAAGGGATGGTTGGGTCCCTTCATGTCCCAATAATTTCATGAAATCAAACCTTAAAACTCTTTCAAGAGATCCATAATTTGTGTCAACTCCATGTTGAACCAATACTTTCTTTGAGTAGCCACCTTTGATTCTCCTTTTACATTGATATCAACTTGGGTGGTCTTGAGTGACATGTAATAGGGATCATTTCTTTCTTGATCTATGTTTTCAACTTGCCTACTCAAGTTAGTTGTTTTGATGTGGAGATGTGTAAGGTCTTCCTCATTAGGGGTAATATAATCCATTTGGTTTGTGAGCTTCCTATTTCCTATGAAGGATATCTAATTTTGCACTTTCTAGACATTCATATCTTCATCACTTGAGTCATTATTGAGTGTCTTCTTCTCAAAGAAAGTTGGGGGTGTTAATCCTTTCTCATTGAACATATATTTTAGACACTCATCTAATATTTTAGTGTCCTAAAAAATTGCCCTTTGAATGACTTGCAATGGCTCGATCAATTCTAGGTTATGTGAGGAAAAGGAGAAAGTGGGCACAAACTTCTCCTTCAAAACATCCCAACTGGCTATCTCATGGTGTAATTTGTGGACCACATACCAGGATCACACTCACATATTCAAGGTTTTGTAGAAGGTGTGTACCCATAGGTTCCTTGAGACTTTTGCATTGTAATGAATCCATGTTTCTTCAGAGAAGTGTATGTACGCTATTGGGTATGAATCACCAAACTATGCATAAATGTCTAGGACCTCATTTCTTTTTCTAGATCTAGTGTAGATGATTGCTTTTACATCTTACCATGTTGGTAAGCTAGACCTATTCACTACTCACCAATGATAAATAATGATTCTCAAAGTATACACTAGTGTGCCCATTCTATGTACTTTATTTGGGATGAAATACTCTAGGTCATGGACATATTATTGTATAGGATTACTCCACTTATATAATGGAAGTACTAAAAGTTTACCTTTACTTAGGTAAAACACTTTATTTCCCTCTTTCTTATTACAATGGGCACCTATTTATAAATTTTGATCGATCTAGACCTAGCCAATCCTCATATGTTTTGGTACCTTGGTGGTCACTAAATGACACTTTTGACCAGTAGTTTCATAAGCTTATTAAACCCATCCATTTCAAGCTACATAGTTAGTCTTAAGGGTTGACTATCCATCATCCCAAGAAATTACTCCTTGGTGATTGGGGTTGATAGTTTTGGTGCCTTGCACCATGATGTTGTAGATATGGTTGATCTCATCCTCAAGAATAACACTTTCTACATAAGGGGGTTTTTGGTTACTAGAGAGGGGGATCAAAACCCTCTCCTTGCCATTTTCAAAATTCATATAGTGCTTTTTTAATTACATGTCAGCATTATTTTCATAGTACCATGGTCTTTTCAAGAATGCTAGATAATTATCCTGCTCAACCAACTTGATCACTTTGAAGTCATCACATAACTCTATGCCCATAATATCTATAATGGTGCCTTTTAGTATCTTTATTGGTTTCATCCTAGATTTTTTTGACTTGAAAATCACATGAGGGGATGGCCTTAAGGATAGCATACCCATACTTTTGCATGCATTATTAGTCAATATAATGATCTCAACACTTGTGTAAATGAGGAGCTCACATACAGACCATCCATCAATGGTGGAATTCAATAAGAGTTTTTTATTTTACTCTACATTATGTGTATGCCTAACCTATCACACTCTTTCCATGCATGGCAAAATAATTTTAACTAGCTTCTGCCTCACATGCTCTAAAATCAAATTTTTCAACAAGGGCAATATCCCGTTTGTCTATAAGAGGCGTAGGATCTTTGTTAACTCTTGTACCTCAGCCTCTTGGTTATCTTGCTTCTTGTAGAAGGCAATAGCTTATGCC
The DNA here is from genome assembly GCA_037957365.1 of Torreya grandis. Classification (NCBI taxonomy): domain Eukaryota; kingdom Viridiplantae; phylum Streptophyta; class Pinopsida; order Cupressales; family Taxaceae; genus Torreya; species Torreya grandis. The sequence continues at coordinate 690,279 of JARHVA010006598.1, forward strand.
TTTAGATCTCATGCCAATTGGAGTTCTCCATATCAGTTTTGAATGACACTCATGGCCTATTGCAAGACATTCTTTTTGTGCATAGTGTTAGGGTAAGGCACATCTTTGGTTTTTACCGTGTGATGCACTCAGTGTGACTTGGTTCTCTATAGTTTACATGTAACTTTGATACTGTCATAATTGGTGGTTGAGTGGCAAGACTATTAAAAATAGTCTCTTTCACTAAACCTTATTGGTGCTAGTTGGTTGTGCCCTCAAAGCTCATTTCACCAATTTTAGCTCGCACTAGATCATTCTTACAACTTTGTCTACATCAAGCTAGCCTTTAGTTAAATTTGCATACAGGTCAAGGAATTTATTGACCTCATGTGTTCTTTGACAATACATAGATGTTGGATGTGTAGGGTAGTCGTGCTGATAGTGCTCGATCAAACTACACTTGTAACATGATCTCAATGGGAATTTTCCTCCATTGCATTCTCCACCCTACCCTATGACACCTCTTTACATCCAAAAGCTTACATTTTGACGGCCATAACATGCATTATCTTGGTCATCACCTACATTTTATTGACTATAGCCCTTATTTCATTAGATTTCCTACCCTCCAGTGGTTGTAGTTTCCTCTCTCCATATTTTCATGCATCTCATTGATTACACAAAAATCATTTGTGGTATGAGTGTAGACATCATATAGTCGATAATATATGGTTATGTTAACCTAAATAGCAAAGGGTAGTTATGAAAATCATGTGCCTTGTGATAAACCTTATAGCTTTGAAGCAATTTCTATACATTCCTTCAAGAGCAGTTATTCTTGTTATGGATTTCCATCTCTAAGTTAGTGTACCATAATCCACTTTGAGCATCTTGAGATGAAGTAGAGGTTAGTTTTGAGAGTTGTCCATCCATGGATGAAATCTATGCTTTCATAAATGGGTTGATCCTAGTGTCTAAGCTTCTAACTGCCTTGGTTCTAAGCATAGTTTCAAGCGCTTCTTGAGGATCTGTGAATGTCTTCCTGGAGAGTGCTCTTGTAAATGGTACTAAAAATCCTCCAATGAACCATTGATGTGTTAGGAGGGGTGAATTCCATAAGGGAGATTACAATGAATATTTTTAAACTTAGCATCATATAGGTGTATGCTCTATGATATCCTTTAGTTAATTTCCTTGAGCATGATGATGCTCTGTTACTCAAACTTGGGTATGTCAAATTCTATTAGAAATTCTTCCTTCAAGGTGTCATAATCAATCATATCCTAGTTAGGATAAAATTTCCTATACTAGGTATGAGCATAATCAATAAGAGTTATCACGAACTACGTTTCCTTACGATGTGACTAGGTTATACCCCAAGCACACCATTGAAGCTTACATTTTAACACATGCTTTGCAACATTTTCCATGTCATGATATTCTAGCAAGTACATTACCATCTCATTATATATTTATGATGGGGGGGTGTTGGCATCTAAGGTACTTTCCCCTGGAACTTGTCCTGGTGATGATCCTCCAATGCTTTTTATCACTAGCTTGGGTGTTGACCTCATTGTTTTAGTTGATACAATTGAAGCTGATGGGATGATACTACTCACTTATGGTATCAGGCCACTTCCTATGGGCTATTGCCTAGTCTACGTAGCTAACATTTTTTGAACTAAAATGGTTGCACTCACATTCTATGTTGTTAATATAGCACACAAAAGTCTAGAGATATCCTCACTTATCTCTTCATAAGGAACAACTTGTTCAATCACAAAATTATAATCCAAGTCTGTAAAATGGTCAAAGTTAATGTGGGTAATAGGGTTAGTTATCACTCTTCTTTCTTCTCATGGAGATCCAGTGCATGAGCTAATGCCATAGGTTCAAAGGGGTAGGAAATTTTGATGCATCTTCAATGGTCAAATTCTATAGGGACCCAATGCATTCTTCACCTATCAACAATTGGGCTCAATATTATGGCTTCATTGTTCCTCTCGTCATAATGTTGTAATTCAAGAGATCTTTTCCCATGTCCTTCTCACTCACTACAGGTTCTCTCAACACTTCTAGTTTCTAGATCTTCCATCAATCTACACCTTCTCTTATTATAAGTCTATCTTCTGAGCTCTTGGGTGTCAATCTAATCGTCCCTTTCCATTACACTTTACATACACATCCCCTTCTTCCCTGTTGTGTTTCTCACATGTGAAAGGACATTAGCCTTCCATTATTATAGTTTTAAATCCATAATCCACCATCAATTTATTAATCTCTATGCTAGATTATTTTACAAATGTGCCTTTGGGCTTGCACAATAATTGATGCTCTACTTCTTCAGGGTAGGATTATGTCGATACTTCAAAACTCAAGCACATAATTGTTTAGTGCTCCTTGCCACCATTTGTCTACAATTATTGTCCAAGTGGCATCATGGTGATCAAGCTTCTCTAGGTGGTCTTTCATCCACTAAAGGCACTATCTATAGCTCTACCTTCTATGGGTCACATAGGCATCCAACCATTGGTACACATGTTTAGGTAGTTCACAAAATAAGACCTCATACAAAACATCATATAGGTTATTCTAGACCCATTTCCTTGGATTCTATTCTTTATAGGATGGATGCTTCAATAGAAAGTTGTCTTCCACTTGTTACAACCAACGTTTAATGTTCTTGAGGAAGAGTAGAGCATTATTCTAATGCACCATTGTAGAAAAAAATTCAACATGGGTCTTGACAATGGAACCAAAATGTTTTAGTTCAGTCAGGGGTCAATCCATTTAATCTATCAGGTGCTTATCTGGCTATCCAAGTCAAATCTAGACTTGTTAAACTAGGCACAAACCTAGACTAATCTTGTAGTCCTCAACATTTGTCACTCGACTATGCTAAAATCAATTCACATAAGGTGCAAGCCTTATGTGCTCACCTGAAGCACAACAAAGAAAGAGCTAGGGCCTACATTGGGCTAGTCATGCCATGGCACAACTCATTCTTCATCAGATTGGTCATTACAACAATGATGTTGGCAATTTCAATGGCATAAGCCATTCTAAGTGGAGTCTGATGGTCTATAGGTGCAAAGCCTATTTGGAGAACTTTTTTTGGTCATATTAGCACAAGTATATATGGTGATGGTTCTATAGCCTCATGCATGAAAGCCTTTGGTTCCCTTAACTTAGTGTCATTCAAGTGCTTAGAGGGTTTAGTGGATTTTTTTAGATCATGGGTTCATGCTTAGGCTAGCGCTTTAGGCATAGATATCATTATTTGGCATGGGGTCTTTCCTATACTTAGAGTATGTCTATATAATATACTGACATCATCATTTGCATAGAGATGTCATTAATGCTCTAAACTTAAATCTTGTTAGAACTTAGTGTCCATATATTAAACTGAGCATTATAACTATTACAAATATTACATAATCAATCTAGATTTAAAGAACCTAACAATAACCATATAAGCCAGATTAAACTCAATCAAGGGAAATGTTATTCTTCATCAAACATCATTTAGATAAATAGAGTATAAAATAAGTGAAAATAGAGAAAATGCTCATCTAAAGCTACTAAAGGCCCAGAGGCACACAAGTGAGCTTGGGCACTATAATGTGGATCCTCAAAGGCACCCATGTTAGTCCTAAGTTTCAAGGTGGTCACTTCACTATGTCTAGAACCAATTCTATAGGGATTCACTATATCAAAGTCATGTTCCTTAACTCACTAGTTCAAGCTTGCTTTTATAGCCTACAGGAGCACCTTCTACCAAGGTGGACCTATGCACATCAATTGTCGAGATGGAGATTTTAGTAATCATTCCATTAGCTCTAGTATTTTGTGCCCTTCACACTATGATCACCACGTGCTTCCACTCTTTGAAGATGCCCAAAACATCATAGAATTTGTTAGCCACCTTCTAGCTAACAAAAGGGATATCAAAATAGCAATAATCTTGAATGATTGCCTTGTGCCGAAGTGACTATCTGCTAACTTGGTGCAAGATCTATTATGATTTATCTAGCTAGAATAAAAGGTACCAAAACAATAATCATTCTAAATGATCACCTTACACTTGAGATATCTACTAAGTTGGTGTGGATCCATACTTAGCCAAAAAGTGGGCCTAACATTCTTTATTTTTTAAAATGTTTTCTTAACTTTTGTAACCCCAAATTAAGCTTATGGGGGAGTTTTCAAGATTAAACTTATATAGGTTCACATTAATCCTTTAATATTATCTTAAGAATCTTTTAGGTGTGCATATCTTATTATTATTATAAATGTATTTTATCCCAGATTTATGAGGTGTTTCTTATCTCTCTTATCCACTTGTAAAAAATGAGAGTTAACTTGCACAAGTGACTCCTCCCCCCCACTTGTCACATACATCCTACTTAGTTATAAGAGAATTAGGAACATTTAACACACACCAAGGAGGCCTTGTAAGCCAATTATGGGATTATTGTAACTTTCTCATTCTTCCTCTTTCTCTATTTAAAGTTCTCTCTCTTCCTCTCTTCTACAACAATTTTTATCTAACAATATTGTGATGCCTCTATTGGCTTGAGGTCACTCTTCTCTTTCTCTTAGCTTCTTATTACTAATGTATTTAGAGTTTAGTTTTTTACTTTTAATAGATTGTAGGGTTTTTATCCATTTCATGATCCCACTGGTCAAATCTCATCTTTCATTCTGTATCTTAATTCACTCTCATGGTAATATTGCTTCATTTTCATTGATTTACCTTTTAATTTCTAACATTATTTTAGTGATCTTGGTTAATGTTTTAATGTGGTATTGGATCATATATTTATTTTAACGTTAAAAATTGATTTTTGTATATTTTTGGAGGAGAAATTCATATTTTTTGGCAAGAGCTTACACCATTACATCTGACTTTAAGTCTCTTTCTTCATTTTATAGCATAATATTTATCAAATTTATAGCATTCCTATGTTATAAACTACATTGTAGGTTGATTTCATTAAGGAAGATTTTAATTTTTTATGTTGGTTGCACAAATCAAATCCACCATTTCATTCTATTTGATTAATTCAATAACCTTAATATTCTTTGTTTAATGATAAATCAGTTTCAAATAACATAACAATTTATACCTATTTATTAGTTGTGTCAAACATCTTATTCTGATAAGTTTTTGCATATTTTTAATATTTAATTCTACTAATGAGATTTTTTCCTATATTTTACTAGTTTTTATGTGGTATCATGCTTCTTATGAGGGATGTGTTGCTTCAACATCCCTATCCACATTCATGAGTTGGTATGCCTTGATCAAACAAATGGTTAGCTTTCTTTGCACAGTGATTTGAGTGAATGCAAGTCTAAACTATCAAAGTGGTGAAGAGTGAATCATTGTGAAGCAGTGTGTATCAGTCCCAAGTTTATGTGGACTGTGGGCATGTGTCTGTACAAACATTCATGTGGGTGTTTGTGAGCAGTTTTGTTGGTCTCATATTTCATGAATTACGAGATAAGTTGTCCTAAGTAGAGAGTAATCAGACCTTGGGAGGGAATTATTCATTGTAATCATTCAAGTGGTTTTGAACATTGTCGGTTGAGCTCAACTCGATGGTTATTTTGTATGTTGGCTAGTTGGAATATTTATTATACTTTGGACCAGATTGTCCTGAAGAGTTAATAAAATACATGTTACTCCTAGCTTTCTTGCATTGTGTGAATGCTCATGTGTGTTTGAGTTGATTTCTTGATCTTTACAAGTTTTTGTTTTTCTTTCCACTGCTAATCCTTTATTATACAAGTAGAATGCCACTGTGTTTGTGCATGTTATTGTGCAGGTAAACATTAAGGTGTAGTCTATAGTTGTTGTAGAGTCCCATTGCAATGAGGGATTCAGGGTAGAACAAAGTGTGCCATATGCAGTTAGCTCCATCAAGTTGGCCCCATGATAGTTGGTATCAAAGCACATGGTTTGTGTCTTATAAGATTGTGTTTGCCTAAGTTAAACTATGTTGTGCCTTCTCCTATTGAGTCAATCAGTGTATGTATCTAGTTGTGTTCAAGTCCAGTATGGTAGGAGATCTATCCAGGATGTTGCTCAAGAAGGTGACCAATAGAGGTTGAGAGCAGGGTCAAGTCAAAAGGTGAAGGTGGTCGCAGTCACCACATTAGTAAGTCAAAAGTCACTGCTATGGGTGAAGGCCTTGTTGAGAAAGTTGGTGCCTAGTTCCAATTGATGCGGGACCATGTGGGTATCAGATTCAATGAGCTTGAAGAGAAGGTGAATACCATAGAGCAGATGATCATGGAACTTACTGTAAGGTTGGAGGAGAACTTGGCGTTCTAGATGAAGTTACAGGATGAAGTGGCTTTGTATTGATCAGTGGTACTGGGTTTGGTGAAAACATTAGGGTCCAGTTATTCTATAGTCTTGAAGCTCCCAAGTTGAAGGAATTGGAGTGTTATGATGGTGAGTGAGATGATTATCTTCTAGAGAATTTCTTATAGGACATGGAGGAGTATCTGACAGGTTTAGCGGGTTTGTCAAGCACACAGGAGGTGCACTATATCAAGGTACCTCTTAGGTATGCCAAATAGGTTTGGTATAGAACCTTGGCTAATCACATTGCATCAAGGAGTTCTACGAGGAGGTTAACTCTTGGGAGGATCTGAAGGAAGCCCTTAGGGATCAATTTTGACCTAGGAATGCAACATGGTTGGCTAGGACCAAGTTGAGTCAATTGAAGAAGTGGGGGAGATGAGAGAGTACATCAATTCTTTCCAAAGCCTTTTTTTGGAGGCCATCGACATGTCAAAGGTAGATAATTTATTTCAGTTTACTCATGGTCTTTAATCATGGGCTCAACGGGAGCTCTGTCACCATGAAGTGTCTGTTAGTGAAGCAATTATTTAGTGATCATATCTTGGATTTTGGATTGGTTTTTCATCCAAAAACAGCTTGGGCCCGCATCCATGGGTGGAGGTGTTGGTAAGGGGTTGAGTAAGTCTTCAAGGAAGACATTTGGTGACTAGGGAAGGAAGGCTACTCTAGAGTCATCAGTGGGATCTCAAAAGTCTTGGAGAACTTCCATGGGTGGCAAGAAGAAGTCATTAGTTGGAGAGTCAAGTGGGAAGAAGTTCCATTTGAGGTGTCAGACATGTGGTGGGAATCACTACAATTGAGATTGTTCTAAATGGTAGGGGGTGTTTATAGTTCAGATGGAGGAGCTAGATGAATAGTGTGAGTAGATGATGTGTGTGCTTAGGGGAGCTCAATGCTAGGTAAAGCTTGGGTTCAGAGGTGGTTGTTGTAACTTACTGGGGTTGATTATTATGGAGGGGGTGATCTATGTTTGAAAACCTCTTACTTCCCATGGACTTGGGTGGTCCTTGCAATTGGAAGTTAGCTAGTTAACCTTGGGAACTTGGCCTCTAGACCTCTGAGGTGAATGTAGGCTTAGAGTAGTTACAAGCCATCCATTTTGTGTTGAGATAGGGTTTACCTAAGAAGGGTAAAGTAATAGTTTTTCCCCATCTTGGAGTTATTTTGTGTTGGATCCATTGCAAACATGCGTGGTGAAGATTGTGTAGAGGAGTGAGATTAGGAAGATGAAAGGGGTGTTGAGTTGAGTATATAGAAGAGTGCATGAATTGGTGAGGAGTTAGTGTATCTTGTATTGCTTGTTGGCAGTTAGGATGTTGAAAGGGAGCAGTAGGTTCCTTTTTCCTGTTGATGTGAGGTGGGTTCTTCATAGCCATGGAGTATGCTCAAGGAAACATCTTGTTTTGTCATAGAGAAGATAATTGATCAGTGCATTGAGTTGGTCCCAAAGGAGAGTTCTTGGGTAAGGGCTTTGTTCTTGTTATTGAACCTGGGGTGTTTGGTCTGAAGAGTTGTCTTCACCTGTTATGCTCTTGTTTTAGAGTTTCAGTACTATTTTGGGGAAAAGTTCGATGGGTCACTTAGGCTTTGCTAGGTTTGTAGAGTCTTTAAGAGGTGGATCATTAGGAACCATTTTTATCCACCCCATGTTGGGGGTTGGCAAGATCAAGGTGATTTTATGAAGCTCCATTAGTTTGGTGTGGCTAGTGTAGGAAAGCTTGTCTATGTGTTCAAGTTACTAGAGATTTAGTTTGTTTCTTAATTTGTAACCATTTGGATACCTTAGTCATTGATGAAGCTGAACCAGTGATGGTTCCTACCTAAGCACCTTCTGTGTATGTGATGGGTTAAACCAGAGTGATAATTGGAATAGTTTGTTGAGGTGAAGATAGTGGGTTACTTGGCAATTTGAAGTGGAGGCAGTTTCTAGTGGTGTTGGAATGGTAGTTTTTTAGCAAACTGGGAGCAGGAAGAAACCCTCAAAGTTAAGGTCATGGAGTTTGGCCTTGGTCTCTTGACTCTAGATGGGGCTAAAAAGGGGATGTGTTTCACTATTGGCTTTGGGTCTGAAAAGGGGATGTGTTGGTCTCTTGACTCTGGATGGATCCTGAATAGGGGATGTGTTTATCTCTTGGCTTTGGGTCTGAAAAGGGGATGTGTTGGTCTCTTGACTCTAGGATTCTGGATAGAGCATGGAAAGGGGACGTGTTGTGGATTGAGTCTAAAGAAGGGACGTGTTGATCTTTTGGCTCTGGGTTGAGTTTGAATAGAAGATTGCCTCATGGGTTCCTACCAAAGGAGTCATGCTGGTGTTGAGGATGTCACCAATTTTTAAGTGGGGGAGTCTATGTGGGATGCGTTGCTAAAACATCCCTATCTACATTCACAAGTTGGTCTACCTTGATCAAATGAATGGTTAGATTTCTCTGCATAGTGATTTGAGTGAATGTAAGTCTGAACTATCAAAGTGGTGAAAAGTGAATCATTGTGGAGCAGTGTGTGTCAGTCCCAAGTTTATGTGGACCATGGGCACGTATCTGCGCAAGCATCATACGGGTGTCTGTGAGCAGTTCTGTTGGTCTCAAATTTTGTGAAGTAGGGGTTGGGTTGCCTTAGGTAGAGATTAATAAGACCTTGGTAGGGAATTGTTCATTGTAATCATTCGAGTGGTTTCGAGCATTATCGGCTGAGCCTGACTCAATGGTTATTGTGTATGTTGGCTAGTTGGCCTATTTATTGTACTTTGGACCTGATTGTCTTGAAGAGTTAATATAATACATGTTACTCCCAACTTTCTTGTATTCTGTAAATGCTCATGTGTGTTTGAGTTGATTTTTCGATCTTTGCAAGTGTGTGTTTTTCTTTTTGTTGCTAATTCTTTATTATAAAAGTAGAATGCCACTATATTTGTCCGTGTTCTTATGTAAGTAAATACTGAAGACATAATCTATAATTCTTTTAAAATAACATCACAATGAGAAATTCGAGTTAAAACAAACAATACCGCATGGATGATCAACTCCCTCAAGTTAACCCCGTGACACTTCTTTTCACCATTATCTACTTTTCTTACCATAGTACTACCAAAGCTTTCCCCTTCTACTTTTTAATCATTTTTTTTTTTTTTTAACCTTTTTCTATCCATGTATTCTTATTTTGTTTATGTAATTTTCCCTATGTTATTTAATTTTCTAAACCCAACTCTTTCTAATTTATCTCATAAGCGAACTTACCTTTTTTATTTTGGTTTCACTTTTCAAAGCATCCCTCATTGTAACGTCCTCGATTTATTCCATAACATTTTTTTTCCAAAGCACCCTTTTTGTCAGATCCATTTTTCTTAATTCTCCATTCCTCATGCGATTTTAATAGCGTAACACTTGCCATCCTTATACGTTTGGTTGTCTTTGGCATATTTACTTTTGGTCGGTAGTGCATTTTACTAGGTAGTTTGGCATTGTGTTTTTATTTGATTTGATTTCCTTTTGACTATGTAGAAATTCGTTTTAACCATCTCTACCAATTTTTCTGTATTTCCTCCTTATTTTATTTATTCATTTCCTTAACCTTTCTTTCTAACAAGCGGCGCCTTGTCTTTGAATTTTATCCTTTTTTTCCATTAAAAAAAACAAGCTTTTAAGTTCATTATAAGAAAAGTTTTTTATTACGTTTTTTCAAAAAATCTGAGTTTCCATTGTTTGTATACAAGTTAATAAATTTTTTTAAACTAGAAGAAAACACTTTAAAGTATTTTTATTTCAAAATTTTCTTTCTCACATATCATGATATTTTTAAAACCTTTGAATTTTTTTGTGGAATACATTTTTAGGTTTTAAAGTACTTTTTTTCGGAAGCTTTAATTTAAATTTAAAGATTTTAAACATATTTCTATTAGTATTTTTATAATTTAAATGTAATTATTTATTTTGGCAAGTTTAACATTGTCATAAAGAGTCATTTGTAAGATAGATTGGTGTTTTTATTTAGTAGTGCATTTAAAAAAAAGAAAAGAGAGTAAGTATTTTGATAAATAATAATTAATTTGTTTAGATTTTACATTCTAAATCATTTCTTGTAAATGGGGCTTTGCAAGAATCCTAAGATTTTAATTTATGATTTGAAGTATCAAAATTTTGAAAAAGATAAGTAAAGTGGTACTTTTAATTGTCAATTTGAATGTCAAAAATAAATCTATTCTTCTTTTTCAAAGCTCGTATAGTGAAAACTTAAATAAAATTTTAATTTTAGTTGACTGTTTAATCATAAAATTAGTACATTTTAAAAATATGCAAGTATGTAATGTTAGTTTTTTGTCTCCTAGTGAGCATATTTATTCGTAAAAGCTTATTTATAACCCCATATTAAAAATAATTCAATCTATGCATTATTCTAGTGTTGTCTTAGTAAATGTGAAAACATTATCGTTGCGTATATTTTTCTTCAACGTAATGAAAATTTTAAATCTCTCAATTTTAATGCTTCCACTGTTTGTAATACAAATTTTAAATCATATTATCTTCTTCACCAGAAGACTTATCATATATATATATATATATATCTCATACTTGGATAAAAATGATAAAATTTATGACCATTGTGGTAAACATGAACATTCTATTTCTAAATGTTGGAAATGACATCCATACAAATATTATAATAAATCTACTCATGACACTTTTCATTCTCTAATTTTAATGTAAAAAATAGATTGCTAAAGATAATATTTTTATAAATAATTTGATATGTTTTCTTGTAATAATTATTTCAATGTGGAACAATATACTTCAAAGAATATGCACGTACATCACAAGGAGATGGTGATAATGATTATTAAAGGGCAGATGGTGGTAGAAAAATTTGGAGGGCAGAAAATAATGACATATTCATGAAGAGAATAGGTAATCGAGGAAGGTAAAATGAAGTCTGGTGGATAGGATTTGTCAGCGACAAAAAAAGTGATGATAGTGGATCTGAGGGCACAGGGAAGAAAGAGATCAAGGGTGAAGTAATTAACTAAGAACATGTTTCAAATAGGAAAAAAAAGTGGAAAATAAATTTATTTTGGTGTGAGTCTTAGAGAGAAAGGGATATTGGAAAGGTTAAAACTAGGGAGGGGAAGAAAGATGTCAAAAACTATCTGGCTTTTCTACCTCCTAGTTTATTCAAGCTAATGTGCCTTTTGAAGACTTTTTGGGGTTGGAGTAGTCAGATGTGGATAGAGTCCTATCTGATATAGGCTCCTCTCCAAGGAAGTGGGTAACTAAAACAAAAATAGAAAAAAATAGGGTTTCTTCAAAGGAATTAGTGTTTATTGAGTTGCATTAATATCTTAAGCCCTTTTCATCCTTGTGGATCTTTCTATAAGGAACTTATATTTAGAAATTAGCTTGGCTCAGACTCTATCTTGATTTTTAGAAGCTAAATTCAAAATCTAAAAATCTCAAAGGAGGTTAAAGAGACCGTGGAAGATGTTAAGAGGAAAACAAAAGCAATATCTTCGTAGAAAGAAACCCTATAAATGACCATCTTAGGAGATATAAATTTAATTTTTTTCATTTTCTTCCACTACTTGAAATTTTTTATGCAGAGCTTTTAATGTTAGACAAGGAATGAGGAGAGTGATATTTTATTGATAGATGTGTTGGGAGGTAACCTTCTTAAAAAAATCTTTTAGAATGGTCAAAGAGAAACTGGACCACACTAAAAGCTCCTTCTTTCTTAGTTTTGGAAAATGGTTTCTTTATGATTTTGTTTTAGCTCTCAGAGTATATATATTTTATCTGGGTAAATGGGCCATGGTTTGTTGGTAAGCATGGGGTATTTTTCTATTCCTAGGCTCTTTTTTTTAACCCAATTGCTTCGGTGATCTCCCAAGCCCTGGTTTGGGTTAGATTTTATAATCTCCCCTTAGCCTTGCATGAAACTAATCTTCACAAGAATCTGGATAGCAAGATGTGATTTTTTGTCAAAATTGATGAATCCATCGAGGCTATTCTAAACTATGTCAGGTTGTGTGTGTTGGTGGATTTAGCTAAAACTTTGCAGCATTCTATTAATATTTCATCCTCCCTTGGTGTATGGACCTACTTGATTAATTCAAGTGTACATTTGAATGCATTGTATTGAAATAAATTGTAATGATTTGATGAGTGGCATTTGGTAAATATAATACGTACAACAAATTGGTGAGAACTCAGATTTTATAGGTGACTATTTGACTATGACTATATTCTTGAAGTGGAAATCAGAATAAAATATCCATGTGGTTCATTCAATTTCATAACTAATTCTATCTTTGTGTAGGGTCATCTTTGTCAATCAAGATTAGTATTGTTGGTTAATACTTCCATATGTTGGTTAGTACTGGACTGTGGAGAAATGAAGAACTCTGATTAGTACGATCATCTATACCTATTTTTGTACGATGCATATTTGTGATCCTGAATCTTGATAATGCACACAACTTGCAAAATTATTCTCATTTATCTTGAAACCTCATATATTATTGTGAGGGTCAAAAACCTACAAATCCGAATAGATACATGCATTAAATTTATCCCAAATAGAGTACCATACATTTTATAAATAAATATTAAAATCAAAGCCACAATTTATATATGAATAATTCAATAATCATTTACAGTCTATAAACCCAACATATTCATTTTGCATAGAGAATTACATTTAATGGGCCTACTACTTGCAATGTTAAATTAATTAATAATTCCATACTAGTGGAAATGTTAAACTAATTAATACTTCCAATGTTAACCCAATTAGAGGTGGTTAAGTTTATGGAGAGTATAGTTTTAGCCCATCGAAAAGATACAATAACTTGGTGCACTTACCTTCGAGTATATGGGGATTGCACCATTGAAGCTTCTTTTGTTTTGTTAGGATTACTCTTTACAAAAGTAAAGAGTATGTTGATTTAATAAAGACTAATAAGAAAGAGTAACAGCGGATTTAGATTTTATGTAATAATTTTTATACTCTCTATTTATGTTCTTTTCAAATTGTAACAATTCGTACGTTTTATGTATTGTTATGATATGTTATTTCACTTTTCTTCGTATTTCTTTTCTTTTATCTTATTCATAATCTTCTATTGGTTTTTATTCATAAAAACTAAGCACATCAGATTTATAAAAGAAAGCATTTGTTCTATCCCTCTTACAAAGTGTGAGGCAAAGATACATCATACCAGTGGGTGAAACTCAGAATTTACAATTGACCTACTTTTTCTAAAGTAAAAGTTTAGTGTATGCTAGTTATAAACTTTTCACTACTTTAATGACTAGGCGTTTACTGTGCGGATACATATAATAACGTGCAATACGGTCCTTATAACCTTGAATTACCTATCCAAATTATAGTGACAACGGTTACTTATATTGCTCTAACTTTTTTAATCGATTTTTGTCCACATACTGATTTCTTAGGTGACGAACCTTACCTGTCTCTTTCCAGGATTTGAGTGTGATTTCTGAGACTAGTTTTCAATTAAAGAATTTAAAATTTATCGCGTTAACTAAATATGGCAAAGGCTGATTAAAACAGTGCACAGATAAAATCGAGGAGAATCTGGTGGATAAATCACTTCGTAGCCAGCACTTACAGTACAATAGCACATCCCGATTATCAAAATCACATATGCATATTCAGATTTGCAACTAGTTCGAAGATTCAAGAGCAGAATGACAATTTATTCATCATTACTTAGTCTCTCTAACAAGCCTTACTGAGTTTTGTGAAGATGGCCGAGGAGGAGGTCTCGTCTGTGGTGAAGGAGTCATAGCGCAGAAAGAGATGCGACACCAACAACCGCGCCACCATCACAACAATATCCTTCCCCGCGCACTGTTTATTATCGGCTGTCGTCTCATCCGTCTCTCGCCCGTTAGACCACAGCACATACTCCAACAGTTTCTCCCCTTTCTCTCCAAGAAACCTGTTGGCCACAAAATCCTCCGCGTTCTGGAAGACTCTAGGATCCTTGGTCGCCATCGGCTGATACCCGCCGAGCAGTTCCCCCTTTTTCACTTCATACCGCGCGTCGTGCGATTCCACCTCAAAATCCCTCTTCGCCCGCCCGTACTGCAACGCCACAGGCGGAGCCATCCTCAGCACTTCGTACACGGCGGACCGCACAAGCGGCATGCTCTCCAGCGACTTCATATTCAGTCCTCCGTTTTCCTCCACGGCTCCGCGCACTTCTTTAGATATATCTCTTTGCAAATCCCCCCCCGCCTTGGAAATATACTTGACAATGCTCGGGAAAAATATAAGCATTCCTCCGAAGGCGTTAAAGCCGAGATTGAACAGCAGGTCGTGGCAGGCCTCGTCCCTTAAAATCCCCATATCTTTTTCGGCCACATCCAGAAGCGCCGACCCGCGCGTGTATATAAAGTCATAGAGCTTCTGATAATCGCCCCTCACCAGCACGAAGGGGAGGCGAAACGAGTGTATTGTGATCTCGTCCAGAATTTTGGGCAAAATGCCCGAGCTGGCAATGGGAGCGAGCTGCGGTGCCAACCAGGTGGTCACATGAGCAGGCCCTTTGGTGCCCAGGCTGGCCGGGCCAGGCGCCACCGGATCAGCCCCGATGAGCGCCCGGCACAGGAAATTGAATATCAAGTCGTCGACCTGCCCGCTGAAAGACGCCTTCCCTTCTTTCTCGAACTCTTTCTCCACTTCTGCGCAGAGCTCGCCGAAAGCCCTGGCGAATTCGGGGAAGATCCTTGGCCGGCTGAGTTTAAGCACCTCGAAGCAGAATTTCTTGAGTTTGGCGTGAGTGTCCTCGGAGGGGTCCTGGTAGACGGCGGTCCTGTAGCCGCCAGTGAAGTCAGTGCTGGGCATGTAGGCGCCCGTGAGCACGTTTCTCTTATCCACTTTTGTGAGGTCGAAGAGAGTGGGGAAACTCTTGGCGTCGAGGAGCATGATCATCCGCGGATCCGACACAATGGGCGGACCCGGCGGCATGTTTACTCGCAAGACGGTGCTCTGATACTTGTGTATGCGGCTTTTGAAAAATGTCTCCACGCCTTGGGTGACGAAGTATTCGAAGCGGTCGACAATGGCGCCCACAAAAGGCAGGCCGTAGGAGCCCGGAATGTCTTTCACCGGAAGAGCCGAATGACTCCCCGGCGTAGCTATACTCGCAACCGTCCTCAACATCATCTTCTTCTTCTTCAGCGAATAACGCTGGGTTGCAAATTACAATTTCCCTGTTCTGAAAATGCACTTTAAAAGGGAGTGTGTGTGAAAATGCACTTTAGAAGGGAACGGTCATATGGAAATCTACAATCATTCCGACCGATAATTTGTCATTGACTATGAATCGCCATCGATAATTTCCTCAAAAATTATTATTCCCAATCCGCAAATTTTTTTTTTTTTTTTCACTCTGTGAAGTAGTCTTTGTTTTTTATCCCAACAAACCGCGGTGTAAGAATTGTGTCGTTGATATTATTTTCCCATATTTGTCGCAGAGGAAGAATCCCGCGGATGTCCGGACTGTAAACCATTATCCCACAATACAAACCCTATTCAAATAAAAACTATGTAAAAACGTGCATCACTTGTAAATAATTTGGGGGCATAAGGGAATGTGTGTCCGTATGTTAACGGCATTCTTTTCACTTTCACATGTATAGGACTAGTACACACGTCTTTTTTACATTTATTCCAAAATGACGAGTGATATCAATTGTCTATCTTCCATATATCATATATCTTATATCTTTTTTATTTTTTATATTAATTTATATTATATAATATATATTTTTATTTTTCAAGATATGTTTATAAATATACTTTTTATGGATAAAACAAATCATATATGCATATTATTATTTATAATTCATTATTCTAGTTATTATTTTCATATCAATATTTGTATAATTTAAGTTCATACTTTGAGAAGACACACATATCTTCAATATTCTATTAAATTTCTTTATCTACGTTAAATGAATATTAATTCATTGTATCATTATTTAAATCTTTTTAAAAAGATGGCCACATATAACAATTAATATATGTATAATAACTTAAGTTTTCTTCTAACTATTATGTAATTTAATATGGTATTAAAACTTTTATACAAACTTCTTTTTTACAACTATTCAATTTTGAACTTCTATATAATTGTCGCCATGATTTATGCAGTGAAAGTGCGAGATATATATAGATATAGATATAGATAGTGGAGAGATATCAGCTTCGGAGATGTCAACTTGGGGCTTGTTCTCTGACGGATGTCCGCAGCATAAAACATTGTCTGCAATATATTTTTTTTAACTGTACTTTTTTTAATATCCCAACAAACCGCGGTAATGATCCACCTTTATGTAATGAGATTCGAAAAAGAGTAACACATTTTGTGTTAGAAAGAGTAAGAATTTTGTCGTGATAATGAATCGTGTCAGTGTACCCCGGTGCTCAAAATTTCACGGTGCTTGTTTCCCCGTATACTTCCACGACAAAAGTGATGCCTCCCCCGCAGTCCGGACCTAAAAACATGACCCCACAATCGAACCCTATATACATTAGTGTTAGGACCAACCAAAACTTGGAAGGACTCATATCACATGTTTGTAATAATTTGCAGGCATAAGTGCGTATATGCTGGTATGTTATCGAGTTGGGATTGGGGTTGGGTTTGGTTGGTTGGTTTTTTATTTTTATTTTTGTTTTAATTTGTTTATTTAACATTTTTTTTTAGTTTTTTTTTTTTTTTTCAATTAAATTTTGTTTAACATTTTTCTTAACTTTTAGATGTATTAAAATTTAAATTTTTGAAAAATACATATTAATTCTTTTTATATAAATTTATTGAATCCAACAAAAAATATATATTAATAATAAATTTTATATTTTTTAAAATAATTTTCACACCTATATTTCTAAAATAATTTTATTCTTAAAAATTATTATTATTTATTTCTTACTTTCACTTTTAAAATATTATTATATAAAAGAATATATACATCTATTTAAAAAATACAGATATATATCAATTTTGATGTGCCTATTTTAAATTGATCATATATTACATTTATTAATGACTCTATTAAATTCTCAACAAATTTGATATTGATTTTTGACTTAAAAACATGACTCCACAATAGAACCTTATTTACATTAGTGTTAGGACCAACCAAAACTCCGGTAGGACTCATCCAATCACATGTTTGTAATAATTTGCAGGAATACGTGCCTATACGTTGGTATGTTATCGAGTTGGGGTTTGGTTTGGTTTGTTTGTTTGTTTGGTGATTCATTTTTTTTCCTTTAATTTTGTTTTTTATTTTATTTTATATTTTGAATTATTTTAATTTTTTTTTGTTTTACAAGTTAACATTTTTTTTAAATTTTTGAAAAATACATATTAATTTTTTTACGTAAATATATAAATTTATTGAATCCACCAACAAAATATATTAATAGTAAATTTTATATTTTTCTTTATAATTTTCACACATATATATTTATAAAATAATTCTATTCTTTAAAATAAATTTTATTATTATTGTTATTTCTTACTTTCACTTCTATAATTAATACATACATACATACATACATACATACATACATACATACATACATACATACATACATACATATATATAATACAGATACACATCAATCTTAATGTGTTTATTTTGGATTTATCATATATCACATTTGTTAATGACTCTATTAAATTCTTAATAAATTAGACATTAATTTCTGATATATGGGCTCAATTTAAATAACCATTATGTAGGGCTCAAGTAATGTTTTGAAGAAAATAAATAGTGAGATTCAAACTCCATCATGTTTCTAGATTATTATAATTCTTTTGATTAACTTCTCAAATTAAGAAGTAAAAATTTCTTTTATTACAATCAAATAGATATCAAATTCAAAACTTCAACTTTTTTATGAAAGTGCAATAAATATTAAATTTAAATCCATTCATTAATTTTTAACATATCACAAACAATACAAGTTACAACTACTATCCATGAATGCAATTGTAGGACATGATCTATTACCATAATTGTAAGCCTAAATGGTGTAGCATATGCTCAAACTTTTTTTCTTAGCCACATTTTATTAAAAAAATCAATATTTTTTTATTAATGAAGTTGTGTTTGAGGTATTACATAATCTAGAAACCTAGTCTTTTTATAAGGAATTATTAATTTCAAATTAGCATTATGTTAAGGCATTTCTATGTTTTTCAATTATTTTCTAATATTAGGTCATTGCAAGATCATTTTCCATTATTTTTGGTAGATTTCATATATTTTTTTATCCTCATTTTATTTTGTTTATTTCTCTGCCTTAAATATTTTACTAAGCTTTGGTCATTAGACTACAACTATACAATGGGTGCATCAAATTACATTTTATCATTTTGGGGTTTCATAACCATATATTGTACATTTATGGGCTAGCACAACTATATATTGTATGGTTATAAGGCACCAAAAAATTATAGTGTATAATTATGGGAAAAACCCTTATGCCCCTTATTTCAGGCCACATATGCTTTGTGCTTCTTATTTTTAGACATTTCTCACACATTGACTTTCAAGTTATACATCAATATGCTTGTGATATAAATTTTGAAAGTGTATATACGTATAATTTCCTTAGAAAATATAGTAAAATGATACCAAAAAAATTTAAGCATCATTACTTTTAGAGTACAAAGCAGAATTATGAATAGTGTCAATTGCATGTAATTAGATTTAGCGTAATAGACTAATAACCCCATAACCAAATTTACATATGCCTTTGACCAATTTAAGAAATTCATAATTGCAATTTATACATACGTTTCAATATTGCAGGCCTGCAATGCTAAGTTACATAATCCATTTATGTCAAATATGAATAACTATAATAATGTCTCTCAAAATGATTATACAAGACAATAAAATATGAGACTCCTTTAAAATTGAGAAGTGTTTATCACTTGATTCAATTATACATTAAAAATCATAATTTCCATACTCTTTTACACCTATCAAAGAATATAATTAAATTTTCAAATATCACTTCTGTGATAATATTTTCCTTATAAAATTATAAAAATGATTTATTATATGCAATCCATTCCCAATAATATTTTATAGTGGTTTTATGCAACATTCACCCCATAGTGTCATTGCCAACATCCATTAGAAACATTGTTTACACTATTAAAGAATTTATTATAGTCAAATCTATATAAAAAATAGAATTAAAATAGTAGTCTATTGTCTAATCAAGATCACTCTTACCCATGTTAGGGTTGATCCACACTTTAAATCATAAGCTTAACTACCCATAATACACAAGAGTATGTTAATTACAAACTAAAACTTATTCCAATGGCCATTGGTGTTAGCATCAAGTATTTATAATGAAATAAATCGAATATAAAACATAGAAATTAATTCACAGTAACATATAAAATTGAATTACTTCATAATTTAAGGTAAAAATTAATTTCAAGTCCTTTTATACTTGGATTTAGCATGATAATTTTATTTCATAATAATGTAATGATTCTGATGAAATAAAATCTCCTACCAAATGCTTTGTATGGTCAAAAATATCCCTAACATAATACACCTTATGTTCATGTACAAAAATACCTAATTTTTAACAAGACTTCACTAATCCATGCAGCCATAATTTCAAATCCAATATCATGAAGATGTTTGTAGTCAACAAACTAGACATAATTAACATTCAAATTTAGCCATGTATTCAAAATCCTTGCCCACAATTACTAATAAACTTTCTTATGAGTTAAACTTACCTAAGAGACTACTTAAAACCACATAATAAAAGTAAACAACCATTTTAATATTTCAACTAAGTTGAGTATTCCTCATGAGAATACCATTTTCATTTCATCATCTGATTCAATAACACTTCTAGTTATCAACCATACTAATCTTGCTAACACAACAATACATGTTATAATTATTTTGCAATGTGACAATGAGAATAAAATAATGAAGGTATAGTAATAATGAAATCACAACTTTCATATATACAATGTCATTTGAGACTATTTTGTAATTTATGCCAAGTATGAATCTGATTTACATTGAAACAAGGGTTACAAAAGTAAACAATTGAGAGAATAATATAAAGATAACATGCTATACTTAGAGCATCATTTCATTACAGCCAAATAAGGATAAGAACCAAGTAAACCATCTAACTCAACCGAGAATGAGAAACCACTAAAATGACACATACATGAACCAAATTGACCCCACCCGTCATGTGAGCCCCCAAATATAGGGCCTTGCCACCATAACCATCAAATGGGTGGTGGAGTCAAACATTTGTGCTTTAAGGTAAGGTTATGAGCAAAATGAGGTTTAACCCATCACCAAAAAACTTACAACAATTACACATAATAAACTAATGGTAAAAAAAATACACCATACCTAAAAACAAAAAAACAAAAAAAACACTACACTTAAAATGCAAGGGTTGCACTCAATCACATAGGCATGAGCCAAATTATCAAGCTTCAGAATGAATGAACAGGACATTTAGGTCAAACAAATTTTCAGCCATGTACAAAAGTGAACAAACTCAACCATGTTTTAATTTGAGTAAGCAAAATGGGAGATGATGAATAATAGTAAATCAATACATTTATACAATAAAAAGCTGAAATAAGCCAAATATAACAATAAATAAGCTTAGCCATAGTGTCATAATTACATAGAATGCAATTAAATATCACCACATTCAAACCTTCACTACTCAGGGCATGATATGCATGAACAACAAAACCTCAACTAGCTATTTAAAAATCAACATCACTATAAATAAAATAGAATATCCCATCTAAGGTTTGATAACTATATTTAATGGATCTATAGGAAATGCATATTTTTAACCTTATGGACAAGTACAAGTTGAACCCAAGTGCCAAATATGAAATCCAACAACAATAAATCAATTCACAACCAAAATATAGATATTATGGAAGATTTTAACCAATTTTGAAGGCCTTATAGGTTCATGATGAAGTCCCATGACTTCCTCTCGATCCTATAAGTAGTTTTGCATATATAAAAAATATATATATGGTAAAATCGATTGTAATCAAGACTGGAAATCAAAATATTCATCAAGAAATTTTAATACACTACTTACTTTCCATAAATCTACCTTTTGGGAAAAGAAACAAGATTTTACCCTCTTTTTTGCTTGTCAAGCATGAAAACCTTACCCATTTGCATTATTTTATCCCACGGATTAATCTATTTTTATCCCTTCTCCATAGGCTTGATTTTATCTCAACCATTAAGGCCTTTACGTTGATTTCAAACCTCCATAACTCCTGATGCAAAATAATTTATTATGAATTTTTGGGTGAAGAGTCAACCCTTAGCTCCATCATTTACTTTAATAATTCAAGTCTTTATTTTTGACTAAGACTATAGTGCAAGACAATAAAGTTCACAACCCCCTTAGACATCATGGCCTAATAAATAATCTGAACAACATCATTATGCATGGAGGATTTCATTTCTTTCCCATGTAGGAACCAGATAAAGATCACATGGAATTCCCAAGCTTTTATGATGCAAAAAGTCAACCTAGCCAAGGCCCCTCGATGAAAACCAAGTCATAAGACTAAGGATCAAACAAATTTTAAAATAAAACATTACCCGAGGTAAGTAAATGTGTTAACAGACTTGAACAAGACTTTTAAAGCAACTGAGCCCCTTAGTCATCAGAATAATTAAAGTTAATAGCTAAAATAAATAACATAAGCATAACACTAAATCGACCTACACGACACAAGACACCATTTAAGGCAATAAAATTTACATATGAACATGATCATAATCAAAAGAAATAAAAATAATAATATCCAAAAAAAACTCAAATAATCAAGTAGAGATGAAAGAAAGACATCAACCATGCTCTAACTTGTCAAGGAGATTAGATGGCTTATTACAAGGTTAGAATTCTTGTTTTACCCTTGGAACATGATATAACCCTTATTGTTCCCATAGAACTTGTGGATTCTCTTTGATCTCTTGAATTTTTTGGTATAGGAGACAGATTTATGTTTTTAGTTTAATGCCTACTAAATTTGAATTCTTGTATCTCTTTTTACTGAGACTTCTCCTTTTCTTCTAATGAATGAGCAAATTCTATAGCACCTGATAGTGTCTTAGGGTTACTTATATTGATATCATGCATCAATACTTCTCTCAACCCTATTTAAAATTTTCCACTTTTGTTTCTTCATCATTTATGTACTTAACATGCCATAGCAGGTTTAATAACTTGTTTTATACTTTGTAACTATCATATTTTCTTATTTCAACAGCTAAAAATTTATTATTTTCTTCTCTTTAAAATTTGCACTTAGATATCTATTTCAAAACTAATTTTTTAATGTGGAATAGGTAAGGGTCATAGGTCGATACCCTTCTAGATCTCATAAGTGGTTACACCATAGGGAAACATGCCCATTCAGCTGATAAACTACCACTCTAGCTTTTATATTTGAATACATGTTATGTAGATTAAAATACTTATATATCTTCACAAGCCACACATCAACTTCATCTCTAGATTCTTCACCTATGAATATAAGTATTGGAATCTTCTTGAGTTATTTTATGATAGGGTCTACCACTCTTAAGCGTACTTTTTGGAGGAATTGCTCCATAACAAGTTCTATTTCAATATGGGGACACTCGTTAGAAGGGTTTCCCTCAAGTTTTTTCAGCCCAAGTTTTTGAGTATCTAACTTTCCTTGAATAACATTCAGTGTTGTTAAGACATTGTTGAAAATTTATTTATGCTTAATATAGGGGTTTTCACCAATTGCATTTGGATTTGGTTCATCTTATATATTTTAAATATTATTTAAAAGAGGTTCATCTCTAATTTGATTCTAATTGGGCTCTATGACCTATGCCTCTACCTTTGTCTTTTCCCCTTAAGATTGGTCTATTCTCACCTTGGCCATTACCACTAGCTTTGGTCCCAACCATTTTCATGGTAAGTCACATATCATATTTTAGAGATGTTATTACATAAATCCTAAATTATTCCAAGTTTTTAAGAGTTGTAATAAACTTGCTAATTCAAGCACATGCTATGATACTAGGTGAAATGACCCAAAAAAAAATTGAGTGTCATTACTTTAAGACTGTAAAGAGAAATTATGAATAGGTTGCACTACAAATAATTATATTTATGGTAATACACCCATAATACCATAACCAAATTTATTTACTTTCAACCCTTAATTAGGGTAATTACCCCTAGAAAATTATATGAGGAAGATTATTGTCTTATGAAATCTACATGTAGTTCGAGGTGTATAGATATGCATTTCATAAAAATAAGTTTTGAATTATATGGGTGTAGGCACCTTCCCAATACGAGCACTTAAGCATCCTTACCTTACCTAAGAGACTTGCATCTAGGGAAGTTTGGGTATTGATTTGGGTAGAAAACACTTTTTTCCACACTTGGGATAATTGAGAGATTGTATTTAAGTACTTAGGCCATTATATAATGTGTACACTAATAGAATATGCAAAAATGGATAACAAAAGGTTTTAGATTCTTCATAAACTATTCTCAATATACTCACAATCAGAGCCATACAACATTTCATACATAAAAGCCAAGGTTCATAATGTATAAAAATCATCAAACTAACTAATTAATCAAGGTTTTTTACCATAACTAGATAAAAAGATAAAATGTACACCTATATAAAACCATAATAAGTAATAGGTCCTAAATATGCCTTGGTTTTTCAAACTTTTCATAAGCAAGTAATCTGCAATGGTGTTATCCTATTTAGATCCTTATACCATGATGTCATAATTATAAGGATCGTTTCCCCCTACTATTCCACTTTACACTTAACACATTTTGATATATGGATACATCACTCAAAGATAAGTTATTATTGGTATTTGGACCAAATAAAGATTTGTGTCAAGGATAAATGAAATTATATAAGTGATCCTCCATCCTGTGAATACCATTAATCCCTAAATAATTAATATATTTAGATGATCAAAAAGCAGAACATCTTGTAGGTCAACAACTAGCGTTCAAGCCCTTGTATTACTACCCACTTATCATTTGATTTGTTGTCTGTAAGAACTATTTAAACTTATTGAAATAGATATTTTATTCTAAAAATAATAAGTTTATGTTAACCATATTTAATTTATGCAACCCTCTTTACTACATTTATATATTGTCTTTTCTTGGTGACTTCATTATATACCCATATGCCTTAGACCAATTTAAGAAATTCATACTTGTAAGTTTTACATAGTTTACAACATTGCATGTCTGCAATTCTAACTTGCATATTCAATTTATGTTAAATATGCATAACTGTAATAATAAGTCTCTCAATATGGCTTATACAAGACAATAAAATATGAGACCCTTACCTTTAAAATCCATAAGTGTTCAATATTTGATTCAATTGTACATTAAAAATCATAGCTTCCATACTCTTTTACACTTGAGGCAGAATTTAATTAAATTTCCAAATATCACTATTGTGATAATATTTTCCTTATAAAATTTTGAAAAAAAAATGAATTATTATATGCAATCCATTCCCACGAATATTTTATAATGGATTTATGTATCCTTTACCCCATAGTGTCATTATCAGATCCATTAACAATATTGTTTACACTATTAAAGTATTTGCTATAGTCAAATTTATAAAAAAAAATTAGAACTAAGACAACGGTCTGTTTTGTAATCAAGAGCACTCTTACCAATGCTAGGGTCGATCCACACTTTAAATCATAAGCTTAACAACGCACAATGCACAAGAATAGGTCAATCACAAAATAAAACTTATTCCAATGACCAGTGGTGTCAACTTGAAGTCTTTATAACGGAATCAATGGAATACAAAACTCAGAAAATAATTTCCTGCAACATATAAAATTACATTACTTCATACTTTAAGGTAACAATTCAGCTCAAGTCTTTTTATACTTGGTTGTAGAGTACAAGTCTTCTTGTATAACAACATAATGATTCACATGCAATAAAAGCTCCTACCAAATTCTCTACATGGTCAACAATATCCCTAACATAATGCACCGTATGTTCATCTACCACAGTACATATTTTTTAACAAAATTTTACTAATCCATGCAACCATAATCTCAAAGCCAATATAATGAAAATGTTTATCTTCAACAAACTAGATAGAAATAAGATAGAATTACCAATCAAATTAAGCCATGCATTCAAAAGCATTATCCATAATTTCTTATAAACTTTCTTATGGGTTAAGCCTACCGAAGAAACTACTTGAAAGAACATAATAAAATAAAACAACCATGTGAAGATTTCAACTAAGCTAAGTATTCCTCATGAGCATGCCATTTCTGTTTCATCATCCGATGCAATATCACTTTTAGTTATCAACAATACTATTGATGCTAACACAACACTACAGGTTTTTAATGATTTTGCAATGTGACAATGAACATAAAATAATGAAGGTATAGCAGCTATGAAATCATCCGTACAATGCGATTTGACACTATCTTGTAATGTATGCCACGTATGAATCATTTTTACAGTGAAATAAGTGCTATAAAAGTAATCAATTGAGATAATAATTCGAATAAAACATGTTAAGGTAGAGCACCATTTTAATATATCCAAACAAGGATAAGAACCCAGCAAACCATGCAACTCAACAAAGAATGAGCAGCCACCAAAATGATCCATACACAAACCTAATTGCCCTGACCCATTCTATGAGCCCCTCAATCGGGCGCCCTCACCACCCCAACCATCAACTAGGTGGTGGAGTTAAGCATGCAAGCTTTAGGAAGAGGGTGTGAGCAAAACGAGGTTTAAGCCATAAATTTTAAATAATGCATTAGTTACAGATAACAACGAAATGGTAACAAATATGCACCATAACCAAACAGTGATAAACAACACTGCACCAAAAATTCAAATGTTGCACTCAATCACATAGGCTTCAGCCAAACTCTCAAGATCCATAAATTATGATAAAACATCCACTTGATTTCATTCATTTATATGCTTATTTCTTTATGTATATGTGAATATGAAAGAATTTTTTTTGATGATTTGATACTCATGAAATTAATTTGAGATAGTGAAACATAAGCTGATCATATAAGCATGATAACTGTATTCAAGAATTAGTATGTTGATACTATAGTTCGGATTATACACTAGATCTTCTTTTGATACACAGTCTTTAGAATGAACTACTGAAAACTCCTCCAGCTAGAATATAGATTCTTTGGATTCAATAGAATTTTTTGCGCGCACAACCTCTTTTATTCATAACAATCGTATTCTATAGGAACAAGTGATATATTTTCCAACACGTAAACAAGGAAATGAAATCTGTTCATATTTGATCTTGGCTTTTCATACTCGTTGCAATGTTTGAGAACATATATTTGCATAACACAATGGTATATTGATATAATCTGTTGCATGGTTTATAATAGGTCTTTTGATTTAACCCGTGATGGGATCATTGTTTCATTGCATATAAATCATGGCATAAATTTCAACATAATGTTCGACTGGATTATTCAACGACATAAGCCATAATATTCGAAGAAAAAAGTTATAAGCTTTCAAGCATAGTTTAAATGTTCGTAAGATTTTATAGGTTGGTGTTGGCAATAATGCATTGAATAGGATATTATGAGCTTTAACATTGTCAATATTATCTGGAGAATGGTGTATATTTGGAGGTGGAGTTATTTTAATTTCTAAAGTATGATCATTGGATTTCAGGAACTAAGCATTGGATTTAGCTGGGTGCTAAATTGATAACTAAAACATTTCTAACAGTTCATTTTGGTTGGTGATTAAATTTATTTTGGCAAAAATTGAGTTACCCACTAAAATGTTAACACAACATATGGGCTCATTTAATGTTTCTTATGGAAAATTCTATGAAATAAAGACCTATTTTCTCTTCTCACTTCGTCGTTCGAACAAACTTGAATTGCGAGAGTAGAGCTTTATGGATTTTTGTGTCATTTTGACATCGAGTATTTTTGTTTTCTATCGTTCTTAACTTCATTCAGGTATGTGAGATAGTTATTATGAACTACATGCTTCCTTTCCTTTAGGTTTTATTAAAGATATGATGTAGTTATGATTGGTTGGATTAGAAAAAAATATCTTCACATATAAATATATTTTGCACGCTTAGTTTGCCTTATGACCATGTCTTTAATATGCAATGGAGTTGTGGAAAGAATATATAATTTTTGGTCTCCTCTTTCAGAATTATTCGAAAGGAATAGTTGTATAGAATGGTTATGAAGGACGATGATATGCGTATGTCAATAAGAATGATATTATGAGTTTAATTTCTTAAATAATTTTCAAATGAAAAATGTTTCAAAACTACACATGTTTGATTACATGCTTACATTTTTTGAAGTAAAAGGGATTGTTGCTGCAACAGTTTCAAAATCTGAGTGTATGGTGGTAAGCAGTATATTTTGTGGTAATTTTGTATACTCAGTAAGGTTTTGTTTTCCGTGTCAACAATATTATTCGAAAATGATGATTTTCAATCCGTGAAGATTTAACTGGCCACCCTTTGGTTCTAGTTTTGTTTCTGTTTGGTTGAAGATGAAAGATTTGCCTCCATGTTGAATTTGAAGTTGATTTTGATAGTTAGAAGATGATGTCACTAAATTGTTTGAAACCCCGCATGCACATCAATGATGTATTTTTTCATTCATTTTGCATAAATAGTATGGTATCTTGTTACATGGATTGGAAAGAAAGTAATCTCAATGAGCTTGTATAAAATAAATGGTGAAGTCGGTTTGTTATAACCCCAAGGTATTTTAAGCTAGTGATAACAGCTTACCTACATTCGAAATTGTAAACCCTTAGTTTTTTTTGTCTCATTGATATCCATAACTATTATGCAAACTATTTTTCTTAGAATCTGCATTGTTTTCAAATTAAAGAAAATATGATATTGGGCAGTATTGAGATTTAGTAATTCCTTTATAATGATGATAAATCAGTGTGTTTGTTTTTAAAAAAATAGCGTGTATTATTTTTTGTGGAACTACATTATAAGAAAAGAAGGAAATTAGTAACTTAGAGTTTATATATTTTGACCTCCAATTGATTGTTGACATAAGTTCATATAAGGATTATATATTCCAAAGGAAGTCTAATTTTTTTTTTTGATATACTAGTTGCATACATATTTTAATAGAGTTCGATTATTTTCAATGGTTTGTGCAAAAGAAGGGTATTAATATGAAAATTCAACTTTGTCATTTGCATAGTAATATATTAATTAAATTTAGTCGATAAAACAAGTTGCCTGACTTAGGGTTTCTACAATCAATTTTCTTTTGATGATATTTTGAAAAGAGAAGACTGATTACATATAAATTTTGTTTATCATTTGATTGTTGCATGAGATTCGGTGATAAGAGGTTGTCTACTTGATGTTCATTTTCAAACTTTTATCTATGTACATATTTTAATTAAACTCAGTTGATAAAAACAAGTTACTTGAATTAGGGTTTCTACAATCAATTTTCTTTCGATAATATTTTCAAAACAAAAAACTGATTACATATAAAATTTTATGTATCGCTTGATTATTGTATGAGATTTAGTGATAAAAGGGACTGGACTTAGGGTATTTTATAATCAATTTTATTTTGATGATATTTTGAAAAAGGAAGACTAATTAGATATAAAATTTTGTGTATGATTTGATTGTTGTATGAGATTTAGTGATAAGAGGTTGTTTACTTGATGTTCATTCTCAAAATTTTATCTAAATACATATTGGCATGATATTAGTTAGCATAAAGAATATAATGTAGCGAATGTTACTTTTAATAAAATAATAAAATCAATATTATTACATTTATTATTCTTGATTTGATTATCACTAATGGATAAATGTTTTATGGTTTATTGATGTTGAAAGAGGATAATTTATTAGACTATTACTATTTATGGATTCTTTATGATATGCATAATTAGATGGTTGTCTAAATTAGATGATAAATGATTTAAGGGCACCCAAACATTAAAAAGTTTAATTGATCAATTAAATTTCTTAGATTCTATTTGAAGTCTAACTTATGAAGTCAAGTTATGAACTTTATAGATTATAAATTAGTCTTAACTAAAATTAATTAAAATTTAGTTGTAACTTGATTCAATACCATCTAAAGGGATATTCACTCTATAAAGAGATTGAAGACACGTTTCATAACAAAAGAGAGAGAAACATATAGGTATAAAAACCTATGTTAAGTTTGAAAGTTTTTTATCACATTTTTTTTGTGTAAATATCTTTGAGATCAAATAATTATTTACAGGCAAATGAAATAATATATTCTATAATGGTGAAATAATTTATTTGAATAATATAGATATATCTAAATTTCTTGATTTATTCATAACTGATTATCTGAATATTATCAAATATTAATATCATTTGATGATTTTAAATATACAATCATATATACATAAGCTATTATGTACTTAACTTGAATAATGATAAATACCTCATATTACGATAGTGTGTTGATATATTAATTGTAAATTTATTTTCAATTAAAAATTATTTTATAATCAAAGTCATTTTTATTTCTCAAAAAAATTTCATTTATACCCATAAATCAATTCTTATTCCAAATCTGACAATCTTTATTTTATGTCAATTTAGTTTGCTTTTATGTTTTAAATTTGTTTATTACTTTCTCATTCTTTTAAGATAGTTCTTTTTTTTTTCTATTTTTTAATCTTATTATTAGATTTAGTTTCTTAGTCTTTAATTCTTCTTAATGTTGTAGTTGTAACCTTCTATTTTTACTAATTTCTAAATGTTAACAATAGTCATAAATTTACAATAGTCATAAATTTTAATTATTTTTAATTTTAGATTGGATTTAGGTCTCCTTATTTTCTTGTTTATATGTTTGTTTGATGTTCTTAAATGTTGTATATTACTTTCATCTTAATAGTGTGAATATGCATATTAAATATAATTTTCAGTGAATCTGAGTATTATGTCCTTCAAGGGATTGTTTAAATTATAGGCTTTTTTTTCCGATAGGTTAGATGATAGTTTATATTTGATTTCAAAGTGATTAAAAGTATATTGAAGCAATGATTATCATATTTGATTAGAGCATTGGTTATAAATACTTTTCCTCTAAACATAATTGATTATAAGACTATGTTTAATCGATTTTATAAATGTTTATTAGCTTGATTTAGATTTATTATTGAACATATTAATTTCCAAAACTTAAAATATCATTATTTAATGTTTTAAGATTGATTCTCAACCATATATACCTTACAATTATCTTGGTACAATGCCATCCTGGCCTATATAATAGGTAAACAAATTGATTCGTTGACATGACAAATTTCACCATAAACATAATCTTGACTGGAGAAAATCCGAGTCTACTTGCAAATTGCTGTTTTTTTACACTAACCACCATGCAGAATATGAGACCTCGATCTTAGACTTCAAATTTGCTCTGAAACATAATGTCAAACAACTCTTAATGTTTAGAGATTCAATTTTAGTTATTAACCAACTCAAGATTCAGTAACAATGTATCTTGTCATATCTCAAGAAATAAAAATGGAAATATTGAGAATTTATCAAAGCATTTAAAGCTTCTAACATAAAATCAATTCGAAGAGAACAAAACCAAACCAAAAATTATTTGGCTTCTTGTGCTACAAATGGGATCCACTTCAAGAGTCTAAATTACATATATTTTCTGTAGAATTGGTGCCATTTCCTTAGCTCCTGATGATATACCTCGTGACGACCTGTACAAAATGAACTTCACAAAACCTGGGGCGAAGGTGGATTCAAACATTCTGAGCATGGAAAGCTTCTTGGGTATGTACCTCATTACCTGAACATCATCAGTTTTAAGGTCGTTATTTTTAGACATCTCTTATACAAGTACAGTCGCCATAGTCTTTCCCCTCGCCCCCCTCTACCCATCCATCGCGGTTCGTGCGCAGAGCTTTGTCAATTATAAGGACCAGAAGGAGCCCCCTTCCAAAAATAATAAGACGACCCGGGCTCCTCACATTGTTAATAACAGTCCATTGTTTATTTATTTATTGAGGGTATTGATTTGTTTCTATTGCGAATTATCCAATGATTATGACACTCTACGAGCGCTCCCAAAGCAGGGCATCTTTCGGCTCGTGGGTTTCGATTTAATAATAATAATAATAATAATAATAATAATAATAATAATAATAATAATAATAATGATGTCCACGATGCCAATTAATGCTTTGGTTATGGTTTACAAGGCATGTTCAGCATATGGGACCACCTCGTATTTTCATCGTGGGGAGGCACTTTACTGTGCTACGAATATGAGGCGTGCAATCCCTACCCCCTGCAGGATTTGACCCTGTGACCTCCCTTCCAGAGGCACATGTTCTTTACCATTGGACTCTAACTTAGAAGAAGAGGAAATCAATGGTTCCGATCATCCCTGACGTGCCGATGAACAATAAATTAGTTGTTTTCAATTATTTTGTATTATACTTTAACATCTTCGAGACTTTTCAATACATTTGAGGCCCTTCGATAGCTATAATTGGAGAGAATGGTTTTTTTTCTCATGAGTATGTTCTACATTTTTGGTTGGTAATTCTAATTGAGATTTCTCAACGTTTATTGAGATTTCTGGAAAAGGGCCACTAGCAATTGTGGTTAGTAATTTTAATTGACTTTTCTTAGTAATTTTAATTTAGAGTTCCTTATACATTGAGAGTCTTAGCTTTAAAATCCATTAGACTAAAAAAAGAATCAGTATTTTTATATCAATTTCTCCATAATATAATTGCCTCACAATTGTGGTTATTAATTTTATTTTAGATTTTTTAATATTTATCGATATTTTAATTAAAAATTATTAGTCAGAGGTTATACGCTGGGACTATTAGTGTAGGATATTCATTATTCCATTTACTTATTAAATGGATAATTTTTACACATGTAGCTTCAGCTTACTTAGGTGTGATAAGAGGTTAAAATGGTGAGAATGTGAGTTCCACAATGAGTTCCACTTGGAATTTAGTTGAGTACCACTGTGAGTTCTTTTTTGAATTCTACAGTGAGTTAAACTTAGTTTCCTAGTGAGTTCTCCTATCAGTTAACTCCCCCTCTTTATATTCCTCTTCACCATATTGTTGTAATTAACTAGAGTAGTACAGAGTAGATATTTATAAGTAAGGAGTCTAATACAAAAAGCAATTGTTGCATATCTTGTTCATTTCTGAATATAAACAAAGTCATCATTGTTGCAAAATGCTTGTGTGCTCACTCTACCAGAAGATCACCTACTGGAAAAAATCATGGTATCAGAGCTAAATGTTTTGGTAATGAGCATCAAATTATCTAAAAGATTTCTATTTTGTTTTCTTTAAATTATTGAAGAGGAATTTGCATATTTTTCGTATTTGCATATGCATGATTTTGTATTGGCGTCTGGTACTCATACATTCCATAGAAAGGTAGAGATACATAGAGTTTTATGATTTGATTGCAGGAGTTGAAAGAGTGATTGGTTGTTTAAGATGCACCTCCCTCCAAACTTGTGGTTTCATCATTTGGTGAGAAAGTTTAATTTACCACGGTTGGTCTTCACTCACATTGAGTATGTGGATTGATGCTTATTTACCATTTTTTGCCTAGTAAATGCATTGCATGTTAAAATCCATGCATCTACTAGTCTTTTACATGTAATTTACAAGGGTTTGAAAGCTTTTTAATGGCCTTCCACACCCAAATCTGAAGTGCTAGAACCTGTTTCTTGCCATTTCTCCCTTGGCATTACCATACACCACCAGTTTTAGTGGCCTAGTTCCACATTTATAGATGTACACATATCATTGACTTTTGAAAGATTAAAATGCCATCAGTAGTAGTTTTTTATTAAATTAACAACATCTATACCTTTATATTTGCGAAGCAGTAGTAATTGGAGGTTCATTGACTTGCAAAAGATTAATGTATAGATTGTGGCACCCTGAGGGTTTTAGATTTTGCACTTCACAAGCCTGATTTTTTATCTAAAAGTGACATGGATTCCTTGCTATATTTTTTCTCATCACTGATTTGGTATGTTTAAAATAGCTAAACCCAAAACACTACTCTGTCTAACCTATGCATGCATGCTTATGGTGGCATCATACATACTTTTGCCGAGCTCTCTTCTTTTCTAAAGTCAAAAGTATAAAAATATTGTGTGCCCTAAATTTTTTTTGATAATTTTGACCTAAAATTTGTTAAAATTAGTTATTTTTTTAATTATTAATTTTTAAGTAGTTGTTTTATTTTCCCTTAAGTGAGTTGTATTTCACTTAAGTGTACATAGAGGTAACAAGAAGGGCTATTTATGACTTTTGTTGATCTGAGGAGGTCTGATATGTCTTTTCAATTCCAACAAGTGGTTACATGGCATACTTGGTGTTTAAACTTGTCTACATTTTAACCTTTTGTGCAAATTTAATTAAATAGATTATTAATGACATAAAAACTATTTTGCTATAACTTTTGATTGGTAACTCAGAATTAAGTGCCACTTTTTTCAAAAGTGCATGTTTTTTTTTCCTCATTCCATTGGTCTACATTATTTTTAAAAATGTACTCAAGTTATAAAGTACCATATTGAGGGGGGTTATGGGCTCTATTACTTTTTGTAGCATAGTTTGTGCACTAATTTATCTCATTTATATGGACTCATTTTTAGCTTAGTCTGAAGTCCATCTATAGAGTGTGTACCATTAATTTATCTTAATCTAGCATAGATTGCACATTTGGATGCATTCTCGGTTGTGCTCGATGTCGCTTTCTTAAGCGTGCTTTAGGGATTCATTGTAGAGTATTTCATGCATTTATACACTTTCATGGTGTCTTCTCTCAATAATGTCGACCGTATTTAAGAGAATACAGATGAGGAGAGTTGTTTATATGGAACACTTGCCCACATGCAAGAATTGTATTCCATTTATATATAGATAGATTCCTGCACCCACTGATCCCATTTAGTTTGATAAGTGGGATAATACTTGTGACAAGGTTTTTTCCACTCTGTTACTTCATATTTCTAGGGATCTTCATTTCCATCTGGAATATATAAAGTGTTCATACACTATTTAGAGCATACTATAGAGTCTTTTCGATGATCCTACTAATATTTATGTCACACCTCCTCCTACATTTCCTACAGTCTCTTCTAAGACTATTGTACTCTCTCTCCATGATTTTATTTCTTGTGATGATATATCCATGGTAGATATTTCTCTTTTTTGTGTCGAGCTACCACTACAAGATGAGATTTTGTTAGATCTTAGTTGTCCTATTACTGATTCTGCTTTTATTCCTGTGCATATTTTTGCTCTTTCAGAGCCTTCATAGACGTGCATTTTTAAGGACTTTAGTAATTTGAGTATGAGTACATCTATTGTGAGCATTAGTGACTCATCTCTTCGTGTGGACATTATTATTTAGTTGGTGAGTCATGCTCCACTCTTCACATGGAGATTCCTTTAGTGAATGTTCTGTGCCTATCTTTTTCTATGGATTTTCTCTCTCTTTCATTGTATGCTTCTTCATTTCCATCTTCTACAGTTAATCATATGATATCTGATCCGACTTTGGCACATTCAAGCACTTAAAAAGAGACATTTTAGTATTTTTTAGAGATCGACATCATGATTCGTATGCACACTCCACTTGAGTGGGAATTCAATAGTTTGACAACTTGTGGTTTATTTATTTCAAAAGGAAGAGACTATATTTGTTGCAGAGGGACCTAATACAACATTTGTCATGTGACATTCTATACATACATTCTCTATTTTCTTTGTGGAGGCACACATCCTCCATATTTTATAGGATATTGGGGTCATCACTATGTACTTGGGTACCTCATCAAGTGTCATTATCGGGACCCAATTTTATAGCCCAACTAAGCTACGATTAAGGTGGTTGTTGGAGTGGTTTTCTAGTCCCACCTTCTTTTATTTTTATCTCTTTTGGGAGAGAGATTTTTCCTACCAGGTTTTCTCCTTCTACTACACTTATTGAGAGTTACATTGTATGTGGGTACCTCATTAGGCCTTGTTTCCAAGACTCATATTTTATTTTCCACCCACTTAAGCTATGCTTAAGGGGAGATGTTGGTGTAGGATATTCATTATTATATTTACTTATTAAATGGATAATTCCTACACATGTAGGTTTAGATTATGTAGGTGTGATAAGGGGATAAGAGGGTGAGAAGGTGAGTTCCACTTGGAGTTTATTTGACTATCATTATGAGTTCTCTTTTGATTTATATAGTGAGTTAAACTCATTTCCAAAGTGAGTTCTATCAGTTAACTCCCCATACTCTTTATTTATTTTCCTCTTCAGCATGTTTTTATAATTAACCAAAGTAGCATAAAGTAGATATTTGTAATATAAAAGGAAATTGTTGTACATCTTGTTTATTTATGAATATAGACAAGGTCATCATTGTTGTACAATGCTTGTGTGCTCACTCTACAAGAAGATCACCTACTAGCCTATTCTAACAGGGGTGAAGCCCTCATATTTGTCTCATATGAGATAAAAGAAAATAATATTCACTTTTTGACATTCTTTAGATGACATTGATTATTCAATTGTCAACC
Organism: Torreya grandis; assembly: GCA_037957365.1. Classification (NCBI taxonomy): domain Eukaryota; kingdom Viridiplantae; phylum Streptophyta; class Pinopsida; order Cupressales; family Taxaceae; genus Torreya; species Torreya grandis. The sequence continues at coordinate 726,403 of JARHVA010006598.1, forward strand.
CATCTACCATTCTCTGACCCATCAACATGTTACCAGCTAGTATTAAATGTAAACCCCATATTCTTTGAAGAGGAATGAGATGGGAGGTGGTCTACATCTCATAATGCAAGCAAAGGACTAGGTGTAGCATCAATTCCTTTTGAATATTATACTCAACTACTATGTCTATAAATATAGACTATGTAAAGGAATACAAATAAAAAAAAGATAATAATATGTGCACAAGGGATAAAACATGCATTCAAAGTGAAAAAAATACATCTACATAAAGAGGACATCATTCATTCATATGAATGATTCTAAAATTGTAATTACAAAATGATTCCTTTTAAAACATGTGTGTCAATTGGCATACTCTCATAGTGGAGTCTGACTCTGAGTCTACATGTTGATGATACAAGTGACCAGATCCTCAAAGGTGCCCGAGAATGCCCTTCTTATTTTGTATTTTGGATTTCATGTTATCAATTATGTTAGACCTCATGATTTCAAGGGTAATTATCTTATTGATGGGGGTTTTGACAAAGATCTTCAATCCTTCACTCAGGTAGAGAATTAGGTGGGGTTGGTCTCTTTCTAAATATTATAATCCATGAGTGTACAACCACCCTCTAGTTGTTTGCTGTCAAAGATGAAAAGATTTTGATCAGAAGGAATTCCCTCATTGTCCTATATTTTGGCATTTACATTATCGATGGTATCGACACTCTCCACCTCCAAAGTGATGGTCTTCCCTTTCAATGTCTTAACAAAAATCTTCATATTAATGATATCTTCTTCTATAAGTTTTCCTACAAATCAGAGGCATGTTTTAGAATGCTTACATAATAGTTTCATACAATAAATTGGAATGGATTAATGTAAAAATGAGTCAATACCTTTAAAATATCTAATGCATTCACTTTCCTTGTTGAGGATTTGAAGAGAGATTAAAACAAATTGAGAATGGTTAGTTTTAAATCTCTGAGCCCAATTTTTATTATTTTTCCTAATGATGGATCTTTGATGCAGTAGTGTTCTACCATGACACATGGAACTTATTGCATGATCTTTATTATACCAACCTTGCACATAGTGACACTTATTGAAGTCACCGACCTAATCTAGAAGGTTCTCCAACTAGAAATTATATACATTATAGTATATATTTTATAATTAATGTTTAATATATTTATATAAATGATAGAAATAAAAATAAATATTATATAACTATACATTATTGTATTATAAATTATAATATATATTATCATATTTGTTTGTATATTGATATAAATTATGTAATATATATAAATATTACAATATAATATATTATATTAATTTTTATAATAATATATAATATATTAGTATCTTATATTATAATAATATGATATAATATAGTATGTAATATTATATATAATATATGTTATTGATATGTATAATAGTATATTATATATTATTTACTATTAACCATACATATTATATATAGTTCAATATTATTATTAAAAAATACTTTGTTTATAATAATAATAATAATAATAATAATAATAATAATAATAATAATAATAATAATAATAATAATAATAATAATAGTTATGAGAAATTACAAGGCATCACAAAACTTGAAATTGGTCAAAGATTTCAAAGTGAGATTGATGGTGATGATGAGGGAAAATGACAAAGTATTTCATGTGACACCATACCCCAGAGGTCCCATATCATACACATGCCACAACTTCAGGGAAGTGCCATCTTTTATTTCATATTTTATATTTGATTATGAAAAGACTCGATAGCTAATGTGTAGATCAAATCAACAATGTAATGATGCTAATGTGGGTGTAATGCATTGAGGTTATAAAGTTCATATTTTTCATTCATTTCTTACCTAAATAATTATATTGCAACATGTGTCAGGATAAGAAACTCAACTGGTGTCAAGTGAGCATCTCAACATATGTTTAATCTAACACCGGGGATGGTAGGCTTTGACAGGTTAACTCGTCATTGGATGATTTATACCATAGGGGGTGTCCACATCATATGGTTAACATGATAATACATTATAATAAGTGAAATAAAACACTTATAAAAAAAACTTAAAAATTAAAAATGTTTAGGTCCCATACCAATGCAGCCACCATGCCCACTACCATAACCAGAGCCATCCAAACTACCACCAAACCCAATAGCACCACATAAACTTATAGATCAAGTCCACATGCCACCTCCAAAACAAACACCAACACCTTTGACTAAACCTCTATACAATTGTGATGATGAGGGGCAATGATAATGTATTTTAGGTAATATCATACACTAGAGGACCCATATTGTAAACATACCCCAACATGAGGGTAGTTGTTGGATTTACATGAACTTAACCCATTACAAAGGGGTGTGTATCTTGTAAGGTGATGGCATATTTTATTAACTATTTTCTATTTTATTATGGAAGGACTCCATGATTGATGTGTTCATCGAACCAATAATGCAATTCAGATGACATTGGGGTAATAAATTGAGGTTTAGAATTCCATCTTATCACTTTAATTGTATTAGAAGTGAGCACCATATATTTTTCAATGTTCATGCCATCTGGGTGTATAAGGGGGCATCATTCATGATACAATGTGAATGTTATGGTAGAAGAATAACCCATTGAGATAAAATTTGATCGATTTATGATCAATCCTGGGTGGCAAGGAGAGTTGGTATGGTTAATTATAAGGTAGTATGGGGTGTCCACATCATACACTTATAATTATATTTTATACACCAAAATAATAATATTATATTTTATAATATAATATCTTATAATTATTATATAAATATAATTTTTTTTATTTTATAAAAGAAATTATATAATAATATATATTATTATTACTATATATATATATATATATATATATATATATATATATATATATATATATATATATATATATAGAGAGAGAGAGAGAGAGAGAGAGAGAGAGAGAGAGAGATATTTTACCACTTCCTTGACACATTTATATCTTATGTTTGAAACTATGCATATGTGGGCATTGTTTGTGATACAATGCAAATGTTATGGTATAGGAGTCATCGATTGAGAGAAAAAGTGGCCAATTGGTGATTCATTGTAGGTGGAAGGGAAAGTTGGTATGCTTAATTCTAAATTATTATGGGATGTCCACATCATAAAATTAAAAGGGGAATATACTCCACAAATAAAAAGAAAACACTTACCAAAAAAATTGAAAATTATATTTTATAACATAATATATTGTAATTGTATGTAAATATAAATGATATTTATAAAATAATTATATAATATATTATTAATAATATAAATATGTTAATGTCTTATACACACAATCCACATCTTGCCTGACACATTTACACCACTATGTATACATTAGAAACCACAGGTATTGACACAGCCTTGCATCAATATATGACCAAATAATTTTTGTTTTAATTAGGTTTTATGGGTAACTTGAAACCCATCGGTACCAAACCCTATTCTCACCAATGTATATACTATACTTATGTTTGTTTATGATAAAAATATATTGACACTTCAAGAGATTACTGCTAATGATGATGAGAAGAAATTATAGGGTATTTTATGTGATATTGTTCATCGTAGGGCCCATATCATAAACATGCCCTAACTTCAAGGAAATTATTGGATTTACATGGCCTACAACCATTACATAAGGATTTGTATCTTGAAAGTTGGTGGCATTGACTATTTTCTATTTGATTGTGTAATGACTCCATGTTTAATGTGGAAATCAAATCAACAATGCAATTCTATTGATGTTAGGATGATAAATTGAGGTTTTATAGTTTATCTTATTAATTTTATTGTGGTTGAAGTGAGTATTTAGTCTTTTACAAAGTGTATGTCACATGGGTACATAAGGCTTACCTTTCATGTAACAATGTGAATGTTGTGGTAGAGGAGTCACCAAATGAGATAAAAGGTGCTTGATAGGAGATCTATCCTATGTGGCAAAGAGAGTTGAAAGGTTTAAATCTCATGTAGTATGGGGTGTCCACATTGTACACACAAAATGGGAATACACTCCATAAATGAAAATAAAAACACTTACCAAAACAACACGAAGAGTGTATTTCATAATATAATATATTATAAATATATGTATATATAAATAATATTTACTATATATATAAATATTATATAACAACATATATTATTAATAATATAAACATATCATTTATAGCTCATCCTTGATACTTGCATGAGATTTTGTGGCATATACTTTTGACATCGCTTACATTGACACACACTTAAAATAATATATGACCAAACAAATTTTGTTTTAGTTAAGTTTTTTAGGTAACTAAAAATCCATCACCACTAACCCCACCTCACCAAACTCTATAGTGTAGATTATGTTCAACTATGATACTAATATATTGACACCTTGAGAAATTACATGCCAATAGTGATGAGGAACAATGATATGGTATTTCAAGTGATATTCTACACCATATTTACCATATCCAAAACATGCCTAAACTTCAAGGAATTGTATGATTTTCATGACCTACACCCATTACAATGAGGTTTGTAGCTTGTGAGGTGGTGGCATCTTTTGTTGCTTTTTTTTAAAAAAAAAAAATTTGATTATGAAATAAATCCATGTTTGATGTATGAATAAAAGCATCAATTTAATGATGGGGATGTGTAGGAAATACATTGAATTTATGGAGTCTATCTCATTGATTTTATTGAATTTGAAGTTAGTACCAAAGTGTTTGAATCACAACATGTAATTTTAAATGATGTAGACATTGAGTGCAATAACTAACCAATATCATATGATTTGTCAAGTACCCAACAAATGTCCTTTAACATAATTAACCAACATACTAAAAATATCACAAAGTACATTGCTTCGAATAATTATATAAGGAATAATAGGGACAAGTAAATCTTAATTGATAAGCATAATCAAACACATCCTAGATAAGTTTACATAAAAAAGAAATTCTCCTTGCTTCTTCTTACTTCAACTAGCATTGCATCATTTCACATAAATGCATCACAAACACATTTATCAGTTTACATCCCTATCCAATAAATGAAGGTGCTGGAGGGATAAACATTAACAACTTTCCAAGAAGAAATGAGACACATTAAGTTTTATAGGGCTAGAAATGCCTAGTAAGATAAATAATTAATTACGTGAGGCATTTGCTTAGAAAAATAACAAGAGACTTTGGTGGTTCCTCAATTATACTCATTGGAGACCTGGGAAAACTACCACCTATAAATGATAATCCAATGTATGTAGGAAAATATTTTGGGCACATATTACGGAAAACATATGATACAGTTGTTATAATAGAAACACATTTTTACCAATAGGGATGGATAGAAAATCAATTTATATTCAAAAATTTATTAACTAACATCAGAGATGTAAAACCAATAGAGGAATATTAGAATATGTTTATGTCATGAACAACATCATTCATACCTCTAGAATAACAACAAGATTTTAAAATATCTACACATTTGTATTCAATAAATGTACTAGCAATAATTCATAATAAACTAATGTTGAAATCATTAAATATGCCAATTAATTTATGTAGAGCTGAAAAAAATATAAAAATAAATACATCTAACCACAATAACACTCATCTTGAGCTAGTTGTGATTTTATGTAAAGAACAAAAAATTATGTTAACATCCAATTTATGTGTTAATGTAGGATTAGTTAATAGAGATATTGGGGAAATTGTTGACATCAACTATAATTCATATTTAAGTCCACCTTTCTGACACATATATGCAGGTGTCGCATTTAAAAAATACTCTAGCCCCCCATGGGATATAAATAATCCTACACATATACCAACTGCTCCTATTACATGAAGTAACTATCACTAGATGCATATAAAATAGGCATGAGTTCTAACCATTCATAAAAAATAAGGAATAACACTCAATAAATCAATAATTGACATTGGAGACATTGATCACCAATGATTAACATTTACTGACATCTCAAGACTATGTTTAATCAATGACATGTAGATCTCTCTTGAATTTACCTTTGAACACTTTGAAATAATGAAACAAAGTAAATATGTAAATC
>JARHVA010006598.1:737500-832500 GCA_037957365.1 Torreya grandis
TCAAAGTACATTGTTATTTCAACTTTTCTTCATAATTTTTTTACCAGATTCCAACTTTTAAGTGTGATTTTTATGTTTTTTGTTCATACTATAAATATTTGAACTTATGGTAGTTCCATTTTATAAGGAAAAATTGAGCTAACACTTCAATTAGGTACAAAACATCATCTTTTATGCTATAATCTAGGGTATTTACAAGGAACAATGTTAAAACACTAGGAAAAACAATTATGAGTAGTTTCTTTATTGAATTAGATTTGACAAAACTCCACTCATTAGTTCCCCTTACCATAATGTGTACACTATATAGATGGTTAGAGATACCAAGTCAAATTTCCTTAAAAATAGATTTCCTCATCTGTAGTGTCTACAAATAAAATAAGTAAGAAATATAAATAAACATTGCATAACATATTTCCTTACATATTAGTCTATAGTATGAGGACCATGTAAATGAAAGCCCTATCTTATTATTTTAGTAATTAGAAATAAAAAAATTAATGGAAAAAACACACCTTAATGTTACATGCACTCCAAGGTCTGCACATCTTGAAGGGCAGAGGCATCAAAGACCTAAAAACATCCCAGCACTCATAATTATAAGGAAGTGAGTGTGTTTAACTTCATAAATATGGAACAAACCTTAAGCTAGAGTATCCACCTACCAATGTTATTGCAAAACAAAACTAGTCCTTCAACATCTTTAACCATGGTGTGTACTATACTACCATTTTTATTATCTAAATTCATCTAATATTATTCTAAACAAAACAATAAAATGTACCATGCTGACATATTTATTATTTGAATTTCATCTAACATTGTAAGTATAAACATAATATAGTTTCAATCTTAATACTGAATCATGTGTAGTCAAACAAGCATATGAATACAATTTGTAACAAATACATTTAAAACATATCCCACATAAAATAATGTAAAGTGTGAATCTTAAAATAATAATTTTAGAAAAGATAAAACTATCATTATAAAAATTATATTTATAGTGGCAATATGCTCCAATCGTCAACATAAACTCAAACATAATTGATCTAGGTGTTGTAGGACACCATTTATTTTGGGAATGGGTTGTCATTTATTATATGTTGCACCACAAAAACTTCTATATTTATATTAGAAACAATGGAAGCATACAAAATATTGAGGAATGCAGTTGGATGAAGATTGTTTAACACAAGCAAAGTGTCAACACCATCTTCTAGACTTTATAAAAAATGAAAATAATTCATTTGGTTCCTTATTTACATTATTTTTTGTAGCATTTATCCTTCCATTGTAATTGGATGATAATTTAAAATTAAAAATTAGAAAATAAACAATTTAATTATGTGAATGGGTGCCATCATATCATCAACAAATGCTCATCCAAGAAATGAATTAATAAAAATTGTTGGGCTAAGCTAATCTTTGTCTCGAAGATGCTTCTCAGATAGCTAATTTTCCATGATTTTTAGGTACTAATTTGTTAGTATGCCTATGTTGAAAACTAAACAATCTTAGGTTATTTATAGTTAATGTATGTAATATGATTATCATACAAACTTTGAAATGCAATATTTGTGAATACTGAGGGGTAAAAGGGTCAACGAAGGCTACATCAAAAATCAAAACTAGATTTATTTTCTTTTTCAAAATTCCATATGCAAGGGAAAAACCCCATGAGAAGAAACACTCTGAAGATATAATAAATAATGACAACAAACCACTAGTAGTATAGTACTCTCCTAAAGCCAATAAAAATAAAATCAAACCACTAAACGGAAAGATCAAGAAAAACATATAAGAATAGATAGATTGCTTTGCTCATACTAAAATAGAGAGTGTTTTGAAAAATCTATGTGCTATGAAATATTTATGAAAAATAAAAAATATGAAGATGAAGAAGTCATACCCTCTACACATAGGAAGGTTAATTTGAAGAAAATGTCATGAGAAAGAAGGCTATGAAAAAATATCAAATAGGGGCTTGAGACAATTGACAACTCATGCTCAATGTTTTAAAAAAGAAGCTAGGAAGTATCTTCCCATATTGTAAATGGCTTTGCAGAACTTGTAGTCCACTTCATTAATATTGGGATAGTTGGGATGATAGAAATGAGTAATTTCATTGCTTTTGTAGTAAGGATCTTCAAAACTAGTAATCCATGCCCTAGTTTGATTTGTAATCATTGCATAGACCATAACAAATAGAGCCCATTTTGTCGACACCAAGATCACTATTTTTATCTAGAAAAACTTGGTGAGCAAAGAAGATATTACCTTCATTTACACTGTATTCCTGCAAATCATCTAAATAATTTTAATTAAATATTTTAGATATCAATGATCTAACCTAAGCAGGCTTCCTTGAAACATCTGCTTATAACTGCCAAGCTGTATATGGGATACAAACTAAGGTATGAATTTTGTGGGAAGTATTTTTAGCCAACTACCCACCATGCATGATGAAACCTCTTTGCTGTTATTACCCATGTGTTGTAAGTGACAAGATTAAATTAGTGTCATTATGACTAGTTTGGATATAGTGTCCATAACATGAAAAATAATTATCCAATTGAATTGCATTATATATTAATATTTTATATAACTAGGTAAAGATCTTGCATCTTATTTTCTCAAAATTTTCATGCAATTTTTTGCACAGAAAATAGAATGGTTTGATTTGCCAAAAGTTAAGATAATAATAATAAGTTAAATTATACTGAAATCTATTAGATCCCAACGGGACTACTAATGTGGTTAAATATTTTTCCATTCGATAAAGCCTTCTATTAAATGGAGGAATATTATACATCTTTTGATTTCAAGTGCGATTGTAAATTCATATTATCTAAGATATGAAAAATAGATTTATGAGTATTCTTTAATGACACTCTTAAGATAATTATATCAAACTTTTAATAATGATTTTATCTTTATTTTTTGCAATTTAATTCATACATACAATAGGGTTTTAGACATTTTGGTTAATATATACAATGATCAATAATTTGTTTTTGAATGATCCTTTAATTAATATTAAATATTATATTAAAATAATTTGTTCATCCAGGTGTACATTTTTCAATTAAAATATCTCATAATATGACATAATTTTTTATATTTTTTATTTATAATTATATTAAGAAATCATATCATGTTAGACTTAATCATATATATTTTTAAATTCACTATTGTTCATGCTATCTTATTATGTTATTATAGTATATGTGATCTTTTCTTGTTGATTATATTTTTTCATTTTTAAGGGATTCAACTTAATTAAAACATATACTATTTTCCAATTGAAACTTTATACACTTATTATAATTTTAATTAAAAATAATTTCTACATTTTATATGCATATTAAAAAATATTAAAATTTTTATGTGTTTATGTGTTTATTAAAAAAATAACATATTTAGAATTTAAATTATTTTCCATTCAAACTAAGGTTATGTTTTTATTATTGTTTTTCAATCAAATAATATTAAAATAGAGATAAATCTAGATGGATGAAGTTTAAAGAGTCTAGTAGAAAAAGTACAAACTTGAAAATAGTATTTTTAGGTAAATTAGATATAGGTCTTATTAATAATACACTAAACCATAAAATGATCATAAGGGAAGTTATGATCTAAATTAATTATAAAATATAGTAAATAAGGCATCCATGTATGTTTTTTAAGGAGAATGAATAAAATTATATTGATTTATTGATAATTTAAAATTACAATGTATATGAACATACATGATTTATAACTTACTTAACTTTGACATAGGCTAGAAGTGTTGAGAAAAAGGTCATACACGATTTATAACTCACTTTAACTTTGACATAGGCTAGAAGTGGTGATAAAAATATATAGGAAGTGTTCAAAACAACTATTTCAACATGATGAAGTGACTATAATTGAGTTGTTTAATAGTGAAATTTTATCCCAAAAGTGGCAGTCTAATTTTGATAGTGGTTTTGTAGGTTTGATCAACCTGAAACTAGGTGAGACACTTAATTTTTTCCTACTCGACACAACCATATCTTAGATCATTGAATTAGTGGGAAATATTTCCAAAATTTATTCTCATTTGATTATGACATAATACTTTTCAAGAGACCTTGTCAAGATATAAAAATGTTTATTTTTTAAAGCAGATTTCCTTAGTTAGGACTTTTATTTTTGATAAGTTGGAAATAAACACTCATTCATGTCAATACTCTAGATATATGTATATGATAGTCCTAACCCTTATCCCTATGTAATGAAATGTAAACAAGTAGGTTATTCTGTATGTTCTTTTAATAGTCATTCTTTGGATACAAGCATGAAATAATAACTCTCCAATAAACATGAGATTAATAAATTGGTGCATAAAAAATTCATAATGTAATATACTTTGATCAATTCCTACTTTGTGCCAAGAGAACTTGTAAATAAATTTTAAACAATATATTATTTTTAAGGGATTGTATTAGTCAAACCCCTATTTACAAGTTGTAAATCAACACTTTTTTTATTTGAATTTGTGATGAAGAGATTTTTAATCTAATTACACAAATAACTAAATAAATCAGAATGCATAATATATAATACAAATCATACAAAATTGATTGATTTTTTTTTTTTTTGATAAATATTCCAATATTAGAAAGTACTAAAGATAAATAAATTAGTTAAAAACCAAATATACAAGACAATGAAAAAGACTAAAAATTGACTATGAGACTGAGTGTGATTGATATGAATAAGGAAAAGGGATCCTATTTATCCTTAGACAAGGACACACTATCTAGACTCATCCAACTTGAGATAGTATTTGTATGTTGTTCTTGTATCTATTTGGGTTTTACCCCTCTCTGTCAATTTGATTAGGTGCACCTCTATCTGTTGGTTCTATGCAACTTTTAAAATGTTTCTAATTACATTTGGGAGATGTTGTGTTCCTTATTATTCACTAAAACCTTATCTCAATTAAAATAAGAATCAAATGTAATGGATGGGGAAAAAGGGACTAGGTGGTTGATGTTTTGATAGATCTCAATATCCCACTATGTTGAGTGTTTCTTACATACTAATACTTCTAAAATGAATAAAACCTCACATACTTATCCTATTTTATGGTTATGTGTGACAAATATTGGTGAAATGTTAGTTATTGGTGCATTCCTAGTATGATTAAATTCTTGAACAATGACTTGTGACCATGAAAATGTATTCATACATAGTTTAGGGCTTCTTAGGTTTTAGGGAATTAAAATTGGTAAGAATTCATACTTTCCTATCAATGTGCCATTATACATTATTATGATTTTCAATCATTGGACCCTCAATGGAACAACTGGCTAGAAAATGTGCCTTTAAGTTTTTTAGAATTCCTTTGAATTGAGGTTGTGAAAAGTAAGGAATGACCCATTAGGATGAATATTAATTTTAACAACTAGTAATTATTTGGTGGGAGGATGAAAACACATTTTTTATATGAAACAATCAAATGGGATAGTTTTGAAAGAGCGGTTTGTCTAAATCACAGAGACTACTAAATTGTAAGCGAGAATAAGTCATATAGTGAGTTTAAGTTATGGCAAAATAAATGACAAAATATAGAAGATTAAATAAAACCTTTAATATGATTCCTAATTTATATCAAATTAGTACCAAATAATATTTCTAATATTTAGAGGCAATCTCCCCCCAAAATTTACAAGAAAAAAAAAAAAATCGATGATTATATTAAATTTAAGAAAATTTCACTTGGAATTGAGATTATTTATTTTCATAGTTTTTTTTTTGGGTCCCTTTTAACAGGTTTCAAGTAATTATATCAATATTATGAACTCACAAGACATGTTATTAGTCCCTACCATGGAAAGGTACTAATGGTTTCAATTTTTAAATACCTATATCTCACTTAACCAATCAAAAAGATTAAAATGCATATGACCTTGATAGTTATAAATTTTTGTATAATGTTTATCATATAAATATTTTACATGTAAATACTTATGGGAATTTAATATATTAAGGTCATTATGGTGAAAAAATAAAATTAGCATTTATTGAGAGAGGGTGCTAACATGATAAATGATATTTAAAACTTGAAAATGGATAATAATTTAGGTTTTAGTAATTCTTGGAGACTAATTATTAAAAATTAAAAGAGTATGTTTCAATTTAGAAAATAAATATTTAATGTTTTTACAATTTGTGAAAATAATCTTCAATTATTACATGTAATGATAAATGTTTGTATCAATAATATTACTAAGATCCAATCAAATATTTATATATTTTTATTAGGTAATTAAGGGTTGATGGGTCTTTTACCCATTTATTAATACAAAAAAAAAATTATACAAAAAAATGATAAAAATGGTAACCATACCCAAAGCCCAAAGAGAACCTACACTACACCCAACAAAAACCATCTAGAAGGTCTGTACTCCCAAAACCTAAAACCTGAAGATTAATAATAAGATACCTTAGAAGATATATCTTAGTAAAATAACCAAAGACAAAAAAAAATGCCACTATCAATAATGAAACTAAAATGAAGACACAATTAACCACTAATTAACCACCTACTAGCCATTAAATCCATGAAAGAAAGGGCATAGACAACCAATCCCACCATCACCCACATCCTCTAGCACATTTCCAACCTCAAGCACAACACCACTATGCCTTCACTATCATGCATGCTAGCCAATATCTTCACCAGTCACCCCATCCACAAAACTACCTCCCTTGACAACCACTATTTTACACCTATAAAGATCAGGTCTACACATACATATCATCACAAAAGCAACACCTATCACCAATTACATCATAACACTTTCTATTCAGGCCAGTATAAGGCTTGATATTGGCCATCACTGCATGAAGAAGACCCCCCCTACCACAAAAGAGGTGTGTTGAGGAATGAGAGTACCCACAACAAATAAATGAGCCATCAATTTGATCATTGAAACAAAACTTGCTACCTTACTAACACTCAATCCAACCACCATTGATGTCATAGGTGTCTTAAAATCATTCAAATCCATAAATGGTATTAGTTTTCCCAAAGTTCTACGGTTTCAAAGGCAATCCTACATAAATTTCACATGCTCAAAATGGTTTCATAAACAATCCTCTATGTCCCTAAAATTATGAATGAGGATGAACCCTTTAAACTCTTCTCCAAAGAAAAGTATAGATCTTTGCTCCCTCAACACAAAGTCAGTCATAGTTGGTGCTTTTTCGAATTCCAACCCTAATATGAAGCTTTGGGTGGACAATCTGTACAAATATTGCTTAGTATAACACCCTTATCCTTATAATAGATGAGAAAATTACCCATGAAAATTGATGAGATTATCGAATTCACCTTCATTCAACATTACATGTCAAAAAATACCAATCCCATAATTCCATTAAACACTCATAAAACACTCTAGATTGCGGGAGAAACACCTTTTTTAGTTACTTATCCATATCAACACCATTGAACACCATTTATTTCTTTGTATCCTTAACTTGCAACAAGGGATCACTTAGTATAATCTGTATCATTTTTTCCATTCTTACAAACTATTTCCACCAACCATTGATGATAACATATTACTAATATCATTTTTGAGAGTCCTTAACACACACAAACATAATGTCTAATTGCCATCCTCACAATCAACTATAGTGGGCATGAGAGCAATAAAACCTGAGTGTGGGAAATGAATCAATATAATCCAATGATGTGCTCTTCCCCCAAATCACAATCATAAGTAGAGATCCCAAATCTCAACCTCTATAAAATAATGAGTATTTTTGTTTATTCCATCCAAGCACCCAAGTCACTGTCAATGATGACATCTTGAACCTACACTATGACCATGTTGGCTAAGTCATCAACAATGGAATTAGCTTCTTGGAAGCACTACCTATATTCCCAATAATAGATAGAATATAACACATCTCATGTCCAACTAATGATGTTCTTGACATTCCACAAACCGACATTTCTATTATGCAAAGACTAAATTATTACCATCAAGTCTCTCTCAATCGCTATGTGACTCTAACTCATTATTGGTACTATCAGTGAGATTCATCAATGTTTATCTAGTTAGCGAACTAACATGATAGTGTATTATAGACCCTGCACCGAAAGCCTATGGATTTCACCTAGCTGCCCCATCAAAATTGAGTTTGAACATTTCAAGATTGGGAGAAAACTAGTCCAACATACCATCACATTTCTTGGCCTTCGAACTCACAATCGACCCATTAATGGGATTCAATAAAACTATTATTACATTTAACTATAATTAGCTATATAATGAAATCTAGATTATTTTTTCCATGAGAGAGAGTGTGAGAGTGTGTGTGTGTGTGTGTGTGTGTGTGTGTGTGTGTGTGTGTGTGTGTGTGAGAGAGAGAGAGAGAGAGAGAGAGAGAGAGAGAGAGAGAGAGAGAGAGAGAGAGAGAGAGAGAGAGAGAGAGAGAGAGAGAGAGAGAGATTGTTAAAGAATATTTCTAATATATCAAATTTGAAAAAATTAAATTTTTAATTACTATTAAATATTTACAAATATTAAAAAATAATCTTTAAAAATATAAATAAACAATGTTGATGGAAATGGATATCTCTTTTTCATTAGGACTAAGACACAAACTTAATCAATTATATAAATAATAATATTATAGAAAATAATACCTAAATTTTATAATTATTATAAAATGTTGACTTGGTACATGTTTAAATATTTCTCACAATCTTCATTTAAAATCTATATGCCAATAATTTTAATTCAAACATTTTCTAATATAAAACTATTAACAATTCATAAATATTATATATTTATATTTCAATTTAGTAAAATAAATAAAATTATTAAAATTATTTAATTAATTTAATTTAAAATGTTGATGATAATAATATTCTATTCACGAAATTACTAATATTTTATATATTTATTTAAAAATATATTTTTTGATTAATAGATATACTTTAAAATGTCAAGAAATAAAATCAAATATATTTTTAATTAGAAAACAAACAAAACTATTCGATCGATATTTAGTACTAGTGTACATAAAATATAAGTTGGCTGATTTCTATGGACGAATATTTCTATCCATAAAATAATTATCTCCTCGTGTATATGGAAGATAAGATGATAGCCAATAAAATGAATGCATCCAACAAGCAGCGAGAGTGGAGACAAAATACTTTGGCTGTGTTTACGTCGTATTGAAAACATGGCCGTTGACTAGTTGCTACGGGGAATAATTCGAATAATTCCAAATTTTCCGTCCCAATTACATTACTTATGTTACGGTCTGCACATGGTGCATCATGGTGTCACAATGTATTTGTCATATCCATCACAAATCTTTCTGCAATCAGATATATTATCGATGTATGCACCATATACGATTATTTACAATTCTCCAATACAATTACAAATCCTTCTACGATTAGATATATTATCGACGTATGCACCTTATATGTCTATTTCCAGTTTCTCTATTCACACATGGTGTATTATAGTTCAACAATATATTTGTCATGTATACCAGAAATATTTGTATAGTCAAACATCTTATCGATATATGTAGTTATTTATCTATTTTGATTGGGAACCGTGTAATTATCTATTTGTAATATTGATAAATCATAATAGTAATTTATAAGGTTATAATTTTCAATGTTGACAATTCTCAATGTATGTAAGTATTTAGGTTCGTGGTGAGAAACAAGTACTCTATTGTTATTGGGTTCATTGGACATTTCATCAAGTAGTCATGACAATACCTTGATGTAGGAGTTACACTTGTCCATGTGCTAAAAACAAAACACACCCTAAATATTATAGACCTAGAGCTACTCTTATGTTCTGCTTTAAGAGGTGCTTCTCAACTAGTCTAAATATCTAAAATTATCTCAAATTTAAAGTGTCATGGTAAAATGCAATGTATTTCATATTTACCTTAAATAAAATATATACTTTTGAATGATGAACTACATTGTATTTGTCATATCTATAATAAATCCCTCCAAATTATAATGCAAATGTGTATTGCTCAAAACTAATAAAAAATGTTGATACAACTAAAGAAGAAATAAGGCTTGGTTTTGTTAGTGCCCAAACTTACACTAAAGAAATTGAGCCATTTCTAAGTATAAATGCCTAATTTGTTTAGCCCACTTCCTATTTCAAGTGTCCATCAGAGGTCAAGTGTCTTGTAATAGATTAAATAACTTTCCTTTTGATCCGTCTGGGTTAAAGGATTTCATGTTAATTTGGTCTTTACTAGTTTTGGTCTGTCAAAAGCCAAGTTGAATTCATGTCTGACCATCTCAAAACACTTGTTCTAATTTGCCCCAACTTAGGCCATTTGATTTAAATTCAAATTTGGAAAAGAACAATTTACACGATAACACTTTAGAAAATGCCATGGACTTGGTTTAATTTTTATACTAAAGTTTAGTCTTGTTTATTGACATGAGCAAACCTTAGTATAAATTCATATTTTGTCCCTTTTGTATCCAATGGCCCTTGGTACCTTTTACATATTATCATGGTCTAGCTAATGCTTGGTCCCTTTGAACTTAAGCTCAAAGTCCTATCGTAAAGCATATATCATATGCAACAAAACCTTAAGCTAAGACTTTATATTAAGTTCTTTATTCCCCAAACTCTAACTTAATTATGCTAGAAATCATTATTTTTTATTAATTAAAACTAAAGGTATAAAATTCTATTTATACATGACAAGTTGCCCAAAATATGGTAACCGTATTCCGAGAAGGGAGGATATATTATTATCCAAGGAGGAGTCAATAAAAATCTACTGATATAAAAGAGTTTAGAAAAAATAATGTAATATATCCTAAGTAATCTCTAGACTATGCTACATGGTCATTCCCCCCTTATTACATTATTTTTACAAGTTTACCTCTTAAACAACTCAAATTTGACCTTTCCAAGTGATTTGTTGAGTATATTTGCTATCTGTGCATCTGTCAAGCAATACTAGAGATGAATGTAGTGGTTTAAAACTTATTCTTGAATGTAGTGACATTTGACCTCTATGTGCTTTGTTATTTCATGATAAACATGGTTTTTCACAAGCTTTAACACACCCTAATTATCACAATGAATGATAGGTGCCTTCTTTTCACTAAAACCCATATCAGTGAAAATGGGATGTAATCATATCACCTCACATATAGCTTCATGTGTAGTGCGAGACTCTACCTCAATGGATGAGAGAGAAACAACAATTTGATTCTTGTTGATCAAATGAAATTGGTCCAGATCTGAGATGAAATATGTGTTTTGATGTTGACTTTCTATCATAAATAAATCCAATGTAGCTCAAGTTAGTGTATCCTTGCAAGAAGAACTGACTATTCTTTTTGTATTCCAAACCATACTCAAGTGTACCTCAGATGTATCTCAAAACATGCTTTGTTACAACCTAATGACATTTATTTAGTCCCTACATAAATATGGAGAGATAAATCATAGAAAAACATATATCTAGTCTGGTGTAGGTCAAGTAGATGAGACTCCCAATGAGTTATTTATAAAGAGTTGCATTTACTTGAGGTGAATCTTGGAATCGAGAGAGTTGTAAAACTTTCTCCACCAGTGTTGAAAGTGGCTTACAATTTGACATTATGTACTTTTACAAGACTATCTTATCAAATTTTATCTGTAAGATAAAAATGTGATTTGACTTCTACAATATCTCCAAGACAAGACATTAATGTAGTAGCCCCAAATCAGTCATGTCAGAGGATATTTTGAGGTCATTATTCACAATATCAACTTGATCTTTTCAACTTGTAGTGATCACAAGATCATCAATGTATATAACAAGAATGAAAATATAATTTCTTACCATCTTTATATACAAGTTAAAATCTGAGGGGATATGAGTAAAACCATGCTACAAAAAGTGATCATCTATTTTGATATACCATGCCCTAGGAGCTTGTTTTATTCCATAAAGTGATTTGATAAGATGACATAATTTTATAGTATTTTTTTTATCAAAAAATCATTCTAGTTGGGTTATGTATACTTATTATTTTAGATCACCATTAAGAAAAGTAGTTTTGATGTTTATTTGATGAGGTTGTCATCCATTATGTGCTACCAGTGCTCAAACAACTATGATGGTCTTGATCTATGCCATGGGTGCAAATGTCTCTTCGTAGTCAATGCCTTCTTTCTAATAATATCCCTTTGATACAAGTCATGCTTTATATTTTTTGATGGATCCATCTTCATTGTATTTTGTTTTAAAAACCCATTTTCACCTTATGGGTTTCTTTCATGTAGGTAGATTAACCAATTCCCAAGTTTGATTCTTCATGAGTGAGTCATACTTAAAATCCACAACTTTCATCCATTGTGGTTGATTTAAAGCTTCACAGACATTATCATGTTTAAAGCTATAAACTATTGTACTCATGACTACAAAATTTACCTCATGTCTTATCTAACTCCTTAGTTTGACTCCAGATGTATGGGAGTCTTTGTTGATGCCTTGTACCCACTTCAGATGAGAACTCTACTAATGTTGTGAAGAAATGCTTTATTGATGTGAAAAACTACCTGGTAGATGTTGTAATTCTCCAATATCAACACACATCTCCCCTTGCAGCTCTTTTTCATGGTGAGAAGTCTCCTCATCATTTGACTTAGGAAGTAATCGGTGAGAGGTGGTCACTATTGATTCACCATTCTATATCACTGAGTCAAAAAATGACTCATCAAAAACCACATCTCTACTTTCATAGATTTTTCTCAACTTAGGATCTTTGAGATGATATGACTTTGAGGTAGTGTTATATCCCAATAGGAGGCACTTAAGTGTTTTGGACTTTATTTTCTATTTCTTTTGAGATGGTACATGCATATATGATGTGCAACAAAATACTAATAAATGATAAATAGATGGATTTTTACCACTCCATACCTCTTCTAGCATTTTACCCTTCAAAATTTTTGTTGGTGCCCTATTGAGAAGATAAATAGTTGTCTGGACTGCTTCTACCTAATAACATTTCTCTAGCTTTACTATTGATAGCATGTAGTAAGCCATTTCCATCACGGTGTGCTTACATCGCTCAACAATGCCATTACATTGGGGCATGTAGGGAGAATTCAAATTATATTTTACTCCTTCTTAGTTCAGGAATGCCAAGAATTTTCATTTTCATGTTCGAAAGGGAATGGTAACTTGACCTATTTCTACTGTGACATAGTCTTTATCATCAATTATCCTCACTCAATCTCCAATGGGTTATTCTTTCAGAAAATCAAACAGCTTATTGTCACCTATCATGTGCTTAGTAGCACTTGAGTCTATCAATTAGATATTCCTATTGGGATGCAAGGTTTGGGAGACTAGTATTACATTATTATCATCATTAGTTGTAGATTCATCATTCTTTTAGGTAAAAATATGTCCCTTCTACTTCTACTGGTGGGGATGTCTTTTTTACTTTTAATTATCATCGTGTCTTGATATGCTTAGCTTGCTAGTAGATCCTTTATTTTGGTTATTGTACTAGTAGGTGCCTGTATCATGAGTGTTGGTGCGATAAATGTGACACCACCTCTTTGACTTCTGTGATTGATGATGAGATAATTACTACTATTTCTATTTCTGTAGTTGTTTTTTTTAGGCCTATTACATGATTTATGACCTCATTATTTCTTCCTGTTAAGAGTTTTATCTTTAAACTCATCTTGTGCTAATTTGATGGCTTCTTCCTATTGCAATAGGTTTACTAGCTCTTCAAATGACATTTTATATTTAGAGACATTCAGTGCCATGATGAATGCTTTGAATTGGGAAGGGAGTGCTCACAAGGTGATTGGGACCAAAGTTCGGTCATCTACATTTCATCTAGGGCTAAAAACTATGTTTCAAGCTCATGCCAAACTGATGTTGCTATGTCCAAGTTGGTTACTATGTTTTCACTATAGGCTCTCACTTCCATGGTCTAGAGTTTTACTCTACTTACTTTGTGATGTATGTCCTAGGTAATTATTTTGTACATCACTATGTATTTGTTGGACTTTTCTAGACATCTTTCTCCATAGACCTTCTTCCTACTAGCTCTGATACCAGAGATTATTAATTTTTTTTATTTCTTATTAATTAAAACAAAAGTTATAGAGCACTATTTATACATGACCAGTTATCAAAAATATGGTAACTATATTCTATGAAGTGGGGATGGATTATTATTTGAGGAGGACTCTATACAAAATAATGTAATATATATTAAGTAATATCTAGACTATGCTACACTATCAAATTAATTTTATTGTTAACTTGGAGCAAATCATAACTGAACTAATGGATTATAATATAAAGGTGCACATTAACTCAGTAAAATATGATCTGATGATGCATGATCAAATATAAAAGGTCAAAAGGACTCAGAACAAACACATAAGTTACAAGTTTGAGCTTGTGGTGCATGGTTAAAAGATTTAGTATTTTCTCGTCAATCGATGGTATGCAAAAAGTGTAAAAATCTTGATCAATGATGAGAAATAGGTCAAGACTTTAATAAAGCCTTAGGATGAGTGATAAGGTTACAAGTGTCACCATCTAAAGAAAGCAACAATGGATTCGATGACATATGACATAGTCAACATGTCAAGAGACCTACAGAGGGATCCAAGAATGACAAGTGGCACCATCTCGGGTGCTCGGGTGGTAGATCAATGGTTCATGGGCCCTTTTATAAGTCAATAAATCAAAAATCATATGATAAAGTGGAGAGATGACACATGTCATAACCATGGTTAATGGAACAAAAATCAGCCAAAAGCTTTTAACCTTTCAAATTTTGATCTGATGATGTAAGGTAAAGGTGCAATTTTAAAAGAACCCAGGCCAATTGAAAATATGCCACATGGTGAAAGGGAATTAACTTGGTAGAGATTGACTATCTAGAGTGAAGAAAACCCATGGATTCTCCAAGGTGCATGATATTGAGGGTCTTAATAGAGATATAATGGCTCTCAATATAATTTAATGCTAAAGGGATGCTGAGAGTTCAAAGAGTTTTAAAGTGGCATGCTCACATTCATCATGCAGATAAGGATTTGGAAGTGCTAGTCTTAGATGGACTTTTAAAATATCTAGACCCATTGACATGTTGACATGTATCCTAGGGTTCATGACCACATTTAGAGTTAATAAATAAAGTGACATAACATTACCACATAGGCAAACAACTCACATTGAAATATTTTTTTACTGCTTGAGTTAGAGTGTCATTAGATGCATAGTTGGTTGGGTAAGGACTATTCCTTAGGTAATTAAGATTTTTTAATATTTTAAAAATGAATATGAATTTTTAAAGGAATATAAAAATTATAAATCACATGGCTTGTAGGTGTATCATAGTTAAACAATATCAATGATCAACATTTGATCCTGGGTTTAAAGGATCAATGAAACACATTTGATCTGAGCAAATGGGATCAATGGTACAAGATGAAGCATGGACATTTAAATAGAGCTCAAAGAAAATACAAAAGTAACACATGTTAGGATTGGATCTGAGTAAGCAACTTAGTCAATTTAATCCCCATGAATGCTTAGTTAGATCTGATGTGGCATGGCATGTGTCAATATGTTGTAATATTTGTTTTGAGAGTTAAAATTGATGGCTCCTTCATGGATGAGCAAGAGTTCAAAACATAGAAGAAGGTCTATGGGCCATTCCAAAACATATTTTTGGTCATGGATCATTTTCTACCTCTACCATAGCTGAACATCTTAATGACATCATTAATAGAACAAATTGTTCTATGGCGTGCAGAAGAGGAAAGGCTGTTATCGAAGAGGTTCCATCTATGCAATCAAGTGATCAAAGGCATCTCTAGATAGTTACACATGAGGAAATTATTTTTTTTTGGCCTCTACCACAAAATTTTACCTTCTAGATCATGTAAAAGAGCATCCCTAGTCAAGAGATCAAAGGGTTTGTTATAAATCTTCATCATTCCTTGTAGAGGTGGTTAGAGTAATGATTTTTCCTATAAATGGATGAATATTTTATGTGTGGTGAGGAATATTTTCTAGTTGGGAGCATCTTGGTGGAATTTGGAGGGCTGATTTACAATTTTGTAAATTGTAACCCACAGCCATAGATTTGAATAGGGTAAAAAATGTATAAATAGAGGGCTTATACTCTATTATATAGGTTGTTTTTGGTTGTTCAATTTTCTCTAAGTCTAAGTTATACAAATTTTTAGGATCAACTATTATGTGTAGATATAGTCTCTCTTGATAAGGTGGTTTTAAGTGTACAACCATTAGCAAGCTTTGAGGGCATGTTTATGTCTCCCCTATCCAACATGGAGAAATTTCAGCATGCTTGTCCCCATAGCAACATTTTGAAAAATTGGTGCATTTAATATATCTTTTCAAGTTAATGAAAAGGTTTGTGGGTCTTTATTATTTCTTATTGATGAAGTCCATAAATGTGTTTTTAAATTTATAATGATTGGAAATTTGGGTTTGTGTTCACTATTGGTTATCATTTTGAGTATAAATCTAGATTATAAACCCTTTTTGCATTATTTTAGGATACATTGTTGAGTAATTTATTAGAGCACCCTAGGTTTATGGATATAATAGGGAAAAGTGTTTGAAATTTTAGTTTTATTTTATGTTCTATATCTTTCAAAGATCATTTGGTATGTCCCATTATCTTGCTTATGAGTTTTACTATATCTTTACAAAGGAATATTATCATGAATACTACAATGTGTCCTATTGTTTGAAAACCACCATCACACCACCATTATTTTTATAACTAAAAAACTATCCTACCTTGTCCTACCCTATAAATAATACACATTTATTACATAAGATCCTACAAATTCATAAGATCCTACTTATATAACATGCATTTTCATCTTATGTTTTGAAGCATAGTACTACAATTTTCCATTTCACCCCTTTTGTTGAAAATTATATATAATGAAAGTTACATTCATATATCCATCCATCTTCAGTATCTTGTATGTGATCAAGAACATTTGTTCATTTTATGTGACAACCCTTCTCGGGTGGATTGAACAAGTTTGGTTATGCCTTGGTCATGTTTGTGTCTCTTTGTGCCAAAAGTCCCCATGGAGTTTGAATTTTAGAATCTCTCCATGTTAGAAAGTTACCCCATAGGTCTTCTCACCTTGGTTCAAGTAGAGCCAAAAGTAGCAGGGAGTTGACAATACCCTTTGTTGGTACCTCTCAACCATTTTCTTCATTTGGTCCATTCTTGATGCTAAATCCTCCCCTAGCTATAACGATATATTAGCAAGTTTTTCATATTTTTTTTGCAATTTTATTCAAGTGTGCAAGGCTAAGTGAAATAGGTGTAAAATTGAGAACCAACACTTTGTTGTCACTATTGCTTGGGAGTAAATTGAAGTCCTAGTTATTTGTGTTTCTGTGGAATCTTGTAAATAATTATAATTATTTCATATTGTAAAGTTCTCTATTGTTATTTACTACATTTAGATTATCTTGGCCATCAACTCCACATCACTCCACTTGGGGACGTGTCAAGAATTGAAATATTTGACAATTTGACTTCTATTGAGTTTATTGTAAATAACTATTAACATTATATGTTGGAAGGTACTTTATCCTCTTTTGGACATAATTCTAAAAATTTTAGTGTCTTTGCCTTTTATCTCATCATTAAATTCAACATGTTTTCAGTATGTATCATAATCAATGTGTTAATTATTATATTCAAGAATTTTAATTCTAGTGCTGACTTCGATTTTATCATCTAGTTTCAATAAATATTAGTGCCTAGTTTGAATATCTTTGTCTTCATTTTAATTTTGAGTGTTATTTCTTGTTTGAAAATCTGGAAGGATTGAGATCATCCTTCAAAGGTGACTCATCCAAAAGGCTTGTCTCACCCCTAAATATTCATCAAATAAGAGGGAGACATATTTGGAGTCCTATTGAAGGGCAATGCTTGACTACTAAATAGTATCTAGATAGCCAAGATTTTGATAATATTGATTTTTTTGTTAAACTCCCCATTATTGAGGACTTTCATGACTTTTTTAGTCACTTTGGAAATTTTAGTCCTAATTATTATCCAACTCCTTCTCAACCAACTAAATATCCTCCTAAGTTTGATCCACCAAACCCCCTCATTCACCCCCTCACATCCATTTTCCAGTTGTTCTTTAACCTCTAATTAAACTGATCATGAGGCTAGGGACCTAGATGAGGATGAACACCCTACATTCCATGTTACCAGATTCATGCCTATAAATTTTGATAACATGAAAGGTTATCCTAATAAAGTCCAAAATGAATTAAGGAAATACCTTCCAAAATTCTAAGGGAACAATGTAGTGAGTGCCGATCAACAATTTAGGGCTTTTCACAATATCATTCAAGACTATGAGGGTGGGCATGAGGATGTGTGTATCAATTTGTTTGTGCATACACTAGAAGAATATGCTCATGAGTGGTTCAATTCACTTGCCCATGGATGCACTGATTCATGGAAAGAGATGAGAAATGTTTTTAGAATTCAACATGGTTATAGATTTGATCCAAGGTTCCTTTTGGTTGAGTTTAAAAACATCAAGAATAACCCCAGTGAGTACATATAAGGATTTAACACATAGTTCAACAAAGATATGATGTGGTTGCCCAAGAACATAAGGCCTAGTGATATAGTGTGATTGATAAAATATTGTGATACTTTTGATAAGAAGGATACGTATTACTTATAGGACAAGGGTCCCATAAACTTGTAGTTGGCATTCAATATGGACACCCAAATTGAGAAAAACATAAAGACTATGGGAAAACCCATGAATAAGTGAGATGATGTGATGTTGGTCAATCCTAAAAAAGCATAGTCCACAAAGATAACTAACCTTGAATAAATGGTTAAGAATTTGGCCTCTACTGTCAAAAATATGTTCTACAAGATTGTTAGGGATGAGAAGGGGATCCATCATATATCTACTAGTCAAGAGAGGGATACAAATCTCAATCAACCATAGAGGGGGCCCACTTTCCATAATCAAGATAATGATAGAGGGAAGAGGCCTGAACATGATGAAAGAATAGATAGACATCATAATAGAGGGGTTGTGAAATAATTGTTTGATCTATTAAAAGCTAAAGTGAATGTGGTAGGTTGTGACATTGACATTGATTGGTGTGATAACTTCTTACTTCCACATCCTTCATGTAATATAGATAAACCAATTGATGAAGATGCAAATGAACCTGATTCTGCATCATCCAGTGATGAGATTATGATTTTTAATTGTCAATGTCCCTAAAGCAAGATATTCACCTCCATAGAATTGATGAGTGCTATTATTGTTGATCAATTTCAGAGTGCAGTATAAAAGGTATGTTTCCCAACTTATAAATTTGATTGTGAGGTTAATATGGTATAAGCATATGAATTTCCCTTTCATGATTTTGACTTTTTAAGATCAATGATGATTAAAAAATATGATGGGGGAATTGTGTTAGTTGAGGATAGGCAACTTATAATTAATGTCGTAGTTGCCCAAGAGAAAGAATACTAATTGAGAAGAAGGAAACTAGATGTTGCTCCTCAAGACACTTCCCTTGTAATTCTAAAGGTAGGGGATGAAAGTATAGAACTTAAAAAAACTACAATAGTCCCTAATGCTTCCAAACGAACCCCCATTTCCCATGTTGCTAAGCTTAGAGGTGGTCCCAATAAAAATAAAGTAGATTTGATATCTAGTATTCCTAAGGGTGTGAATGATGTTAGACAAAATCCACGTTTGAAGGCTACTACTAGGCATGAAAATCCACCCCAACCTACTCCACTTCAGACCATAAGTGATTTCACTCCATTTGAAGGTGTGGTTACCATTCCACCAAATAATCTTCCTTGGAATAGTATATGTGATATGGCCCAAGTGTTGAGTTAACTAAAAATCACCATGCCACTTGTTGAATTATTAAGGATACCTAGGCATAGGAAGAGGGCATTTGAATAATTGGAATTTGGTGAGAAGTCATCTATACATGAAATTGATTTACCCAAAAATCCCCAAAAAGTGATGAAGAATCTGAAGAAGTTGTTGAATTCACTCAAGAAGTCTATTTGGGGACTATATTAGTAGAGACTCAACTTAATGTGGATCCATTTTATATAACCATGTTGATCAATGGTCTTATTGTCCATAATTATGTGTTTGATTCTAGTGATTCTTATAATGTAATGACCTTGGGTGTCTTAAATAAGATTATATTTAATATTACATTAGCCTTTGGCAAGTGTTATGCCATGGACTCATGAGAAGTTCCATTTGTTGGACAAGTCAAGGGGTTGGTAGTGTAATAGGAAGTTGTTGATTACCTGCCTAAGTGGGTGATGTTGTTGTCACGTAAATGGGTTTCTAGGATGGATGGAAGTGTACAAATGGACCTTTCATATTAAACTATTCCATTAGAGGGTAAGATGGTAAAAAATTATAGAGAGTCAAAGATGCTATATGTAAATGAAGATATAAAACATACTCAAAATGAAGTATTGTACATAGACATTGGGCTTGGGAACTTCATTGGGAATGTTGACACTAATGAATAACTTATTGCTTTTGATGGTGAACCTGATAGTGAAGGCACAATTAGAAAGGTGTGTTTTGATTGGACTTACTCTAATCTTGGAAATAGAGTAGGGGTTGTATTCTATGCCCCCAATGGTAAGTGTTTCAAGTTTTCTTGTCAATTCTCCTTTGAGTGTACTAATAATACTATTGACTATGAGTTAATCTTGCTTGGCTTAAAAATTATCTATAAACATGGAATTAAAATTTTAATTGCTAAATGTGATTATGACGTAGTGGTAAAACAAGTTTGTAATGCTTATGCCACCAAAAACAAAAGGTTGAAACAATATCAGAATGAGGTATGGGATTTTCTTGAATTCTTTGATGCATTTAATCTTTGTTATCATGATAGAAGTTTCAATCAAGAAGCTAATAGACTTGTAGGGTTAGGTTCTCAATTCAACATTGCAAATATGAGCCCTCATTATCAGTATTAGGTGGAGGTGCTTATTAGACCTTCAATCCTAGATAATGTTCATCATTAATAGGTGTTTCATGATGATGAACAAATTAAGAGGTTTATAAATTATGAAGATGAGTTACATGATCATCTCATAGACTTGGAATCCATGGTTCAGGTTTGTGATGAGAAGGAAACCTTATTTGGGAAGGACATTATTCATCTATAGAAAAACATGCTCCTAAAGGGATTGGTAAGTTTATAATCATCTTTTGATGGAGCAAATATAATCAAGACTTACGAATTATTTATTTAAAAAGATGTGACTTAATGCAATTTGGGTTTTAATGAGAGTCCACAGAAGGTTTGGTTGGGTACTCACCTCAGTGTAGCTAAGAAGCAAACTTACATGAAATTGCTAAAAAAGTACTAGGATTGTTTAGCATGATCTTATCTGAGTTTAAATCATATAGGGAATAGTTATTCGAACATGTCATCCCATTACAGCCTGATAGTAAGTATTTTAGGTAGAAATAAAGACTTATTCACCCCATCTTGGCCACCAAGATGTAGAATGAATTAATGAAGCTAAGGGATGGTGGTATCATTATTCCCATTAGGTATTCATCATGGCATATAAATTTATTCCCTATGAGAAATAAAAATGGTGACATTCGCTTGTATGTGTATTTCTAAAAATTGAATAAAGCTTGTTTAAAAGATAATTATCCCCTTCCTAGTATGGACAATTTGTTGTAAAGTGTTACTAGATCAGAAATGTTATCCACATTAGATAGTTTCTCAAGATATAACCAGGTTGTGGTGAAGGAATCCAAGAGACCCAAGATCACATTTAAAACAAATGGGGCATGTATGTATATATGAGCATGCCTTTTAGATTAATGAATGCTAGTGTAACATTTCAATGAGCTATGGATGTTTATTTTGTAAGGTGATTAACAAGTTTATAGTCATGTATCGAGATGATATTACTATGTACTCTAAGACTAAGGAAGAATATTTGGAGCATCTAGAGAAAGAGTTGATCAGATGTAGGGAGCCTGGCATTTCGCTTAATCCAAAAAAATGTGTCTTTAGAGTATAAAAGGCCAAGTTCTTGGGACATATAGTGTCCAAGAATGGTGTCATGATTGACCCCAAGAATTTAGAATCCATTGACAAAGTGCTCATTCCATAGTCTAAGAAGGGAATTCAGTCCTTCTTTGGACAAATTGATTTTGTAAGGAGGTTTATGTCCAACTTTGCAGAGATCACTCTGCCTATTAATTCCATGTTGAAGAAGGACCAAACCATCAAGTAGGAGGAGAAGGTCTTGAAAGAATTAAATGAGATAAAGGGATATTTAAACTCTCATCTTATTTAAGCCATCCCAGATTACACTAAGTCATTTCAGATATTCTCTTTTGCATCATTTAATATCATTACTGCTATCCTTTTGCAAAAGAATGAATTTGGTCATGAATAGCCTATAGATTTCTTTAGTAAAGCTATGTAAGGTTCTAAACTAAATTACACCATAATGTAAAAATATGCCTTCACTCTGTTGAAGGTTATTAAAGAATTCATACCTTATATTCTGAGTTCAAATATTGTTGCTTATGTTCTACATACCATGTTGAAGGACATTTTGACTCAAATTAAAGTATCCAGCAAGAGATGTATGTGGCTCAAAAAGTTTCACGAGTATGACATGGATGTTTATACCACCATGTTAGTGTGAGGGATGGGTCTATCCAAGCTAATGGACAAGATCAATTTGAAAATTTTTGAGGTAAATATTTTTCAATGTTGATGATTTCTTGAGTTAATTTGACATGTCTCTATGGTATAAGGATATTATTTACTACTTGAAAAACTTAAATTATCCCCCTAACTAGGAAAAGAATCAAGTAAGAAATATTGAGCTTTTCCCCCAAATGTACCTCTTGACTTAAAATGGACATGCATGGAAGAATCCAGATGGGGCTCTCGTATAATGCATTGTAGAAGAACAAACAATTGACCTGTTTAAAGACTTCCATAGTGGAGTATGTGGTGTTCATTTTTCACTTAAAGTTATAGATCATAAAATTTTAAGAGCTAGTTATTGGTGGCCATCATTATTCAAAGATGTTTCTCAAAAATTTATAAAGTGTGAGAAATGTCAGTGCCTTGTTAGGAGGATGGAAGCTTTAGGTTCTCTACATTTTCAACTTGTAATAATTAAAGGCCCATTTAGATAATTGAGAATGGATTTCATTTTATAAATTGTTCATTCATCAAGCATTGGGCATAGATGTATATTATTTGTAATTGAATACTTCACAAAATGGGTTGAGGCGGTCCCTACAAAGAAAGCTACACACTAGGTAGTTATGGATTTTTTGCTTAATCAAATTATTTGTAGATTTAGTGTGATTGTCAAAGTTATTTTTTGATAATTCCATGAGTTTAAAAGTTAAACCTTTAGTGGAATTGTGAAAATATCATGAGATTGAATTAACCTATGATTCCAATTATGACCCTCAAGGAAATAGGCAAGTAGAATCTAGTAACAAGAACTAGCTCAAAATCATTAGATGAACATTAGAATCAAATAAGAAGAAGT
This sequence comes from Torreya grandis, assembly GCA_037957365.1. NCBI lineage: Eukaryota > Viridiplantae > Streptophyta > Pinopsida > Cupressales > Taxaceae > Torreya > Torreya grandis. The sequence goes on from JARHVA010006598.1 coordinate 761,184, forward strand.
GGGATAAATAGCTAAAGTTTGCTTTGTGGGATGATAGGATTATGCCCAAGAGAGATATAGGCAAAATCCATTTTCAGATTGTTTATGAATCTCAAGTAGTTTTGACTATGAATTTTTAGTTGCCAACCTATCAACTCATGCAACAACTAGAAGATGGTGAGTAAATCAACCACTATGAAAGCAAGATGAACCAGATTGTTAAGCTTCATGAAATTTGAAGACAAGCTCATGAAAGACACCTCAAGTTCAAGGAAAAGATGAAAAGGATATTTAATAGGAAGGTCACTCCAAGAACCCTCCAAGTAGGTGATCTGGTTCTACTTGGAGACAATAAGCATGAGGAGAAAGGTAAGCATGAATATTTTTATGATTTATGGATGGGTCCTTATTACATTGACTATCATATTGGGGAACATACTTTTTATTGATAGACATAGATGATCAAATACTAGAGCTACCAGTCAATGGTAGACATCTGAAACACTTCCTTGATTGAGTTTGTAACTATGTACATAATTGTATAGTGTATAGTCTTATTGATTTATCACTTTGTATCCCTTGGCTTGGGGCCTTACTTGTATGATTTACTTTCATGTTTTTTGTTGTGTGTTTATTTTAATATTCTCCTAATCTATTTTTTTCAGTCTGACATAATTTTTTTGAAGCTTCATGGGTGTGTGTTTGTTGATAAATTGTTGAAGTATTGACTTTATAGCCCAATAGATTAGATCCTAGTCTTACATTTTTTGGTTGTTTACAAACCCATAGGGAGTGTACATCCTTGAGTGATAGACAATGTTAGTGCCCAAAATTACAATGGAGAAATTGAGCCCTTTCTAAGTATAAATGCCTAATTTGTTTAGCCTACTTCCTATTTCAAGTGTTCATCGGAGGTCAAGTGTCCTGTAATAGATTGAATAAATTTCCTTTTAATCCATCTGGGTTATAAGATTTGATGTTAATTAGGTCTTTACTATCCTTTAGTCTATCAAAATCCAAGTTGAATTCATGTCTAAAAATATCAAAATGCTTATTCTAATTTTCTCAAGCTTAGGCCATGTGATTTAAATTCAAATTTGGGTAGGAATAGTTTAAATGGGAATGATTTAAAAAATGCCATGGACTTGGTTTAATTTTTATACTAAGGTTTAGTCATGTTTATTAACATGACCAAACCTTAGTCTAAATTCATATTTGGTCCCTTTTGTATCACATGGCCCTTTATACTTTTTACCTATTATCATGGTCTAGTTAATGCTTGGTCCCTTTGAACTTGAGCTCAAAGTCCTATCCTAAAGCTTCTATTGTATGAAACAAAACCTTAGGCTAAGACTTTATATAAATTTATTTAATACCCAAAATTTGACTTTACTATTTTCATTGTTAACTTGAAGCCAATCACAACTAACCTAGTGGATCACAATCAAACAGTGCACATTAGCTCAATGAAAGATGATCTGATAGTGTATGATTAAAGCTTAAAAGTCAAAAAGAATCTGGACAAGTGTAGAAGTGACAAGTGTCAAGATCATAGTGTATGGTTAAGAGATTTAGCGTGTTCCCATTGATCAATAATATATGACAAAGTGTACAGATCATGATTGATGTTAAACAATAGGTCAAGAGTTCAATAAAGCCCTAAAATGAGTGAGAAGGTGAAAAGTGTCACCATGTCAAGAAAGTAGCAATAGATCTGATGGCACATGATATAGTTAACATGTCAATAGACCTATGAAGGTATCTAATAATGTTAAGTGGAACCATCTTGGGTGCTTGGGTAGTAGATCAATGGTTTATGAGCCCTTCTGTAAGTTAATAAGTTAATAAACCTATGATCAAGCATGAAAATGACTCGTGTCATAACCACATTGAATGGAACAAAGATTAGCCAATAGCATTTGACCTCCCAGATTTTGATTTAATGATGTGAGGTAAAGTTGGAATTTTTAAAGAACCTAGGCCAAATGAAAATCCATCACTAGCAAAAGGGCATTAGCCTAGCAAAAACTAATTATGAAGAGTGAAAAAATCCCATGGATTATATAATTGGCATGATATTATGGGAATTAATAGATATATAATGGATTTGAATAAAATCTAATGTTAAATGGATGCCAAGATCTTATAGAAATTCCAAGTGGCATGTTTGCATTCATCAGATAGACAAGGATCAGGAAGTACTAGTCTTAGGGGGAATTTTAAAATATCTAGACAAAATGATGTGTTGACACGTATCCTATGGAAAACAGTCACATTTCAAGTTAGTAAATAGAGTGACATGTCATTAGCATATAGGCAGACAACTCACATTGAAATATTTTTTTGGCACTTGAGTTATAGTGTCATGAGATGCATAGTTATTTGGGTAAGGAATATTCCTTGGGTAACTAAGCTTATTTAATATTTTAAAAATGAATATGCCTTTGTAAAGGCATATGAAAATTATAGAGCATGTGGTCTATAGGTAAGTCACAATTAAACAAGGTCAATGATCATTGATCAATCTTGAGTTTAAAGGATCAAGAAAGTTCATTTGATTTGATAAAATGAGATTAATAGTGCGAGATGAAGCATGGACATTTCAACATAGATATATATAAATGTAAGGTAATAGAACTTCAGATTCAAATTTACATCTTCATAGGATATATTGAGGGTGTTAAGGGATATATGCTTCTCCATCCCACTACGCAAGAGTTATTCATTAAGATAAGTGTTCATTTTCAAGAAGGCCCTTTGGGAACCATGCTCAAAACTTCTCCCATTCATTATATGTATTGGGATTTGATGATAATTTTTAGGATTAAAATAAGCTCGAACAACTTCCTAATTATCCAAATTGTTCTTCTAGTTATGATAATGAGATTAGTGACGAGGATTCACCTCCTCCTAGAATATCTTTAGAGAATGAGGAATCTTATCCTGAATCTTTGAGCATTGGTTAGTTTTGGGCTAGATAGACACTTTAAAGTGATGGATAATGGGATTGATATCCATCAAACACCATCCAAAATCATTCATAATTTTAAGATGTACCAAAATATTTCATTTCATATACTTCTAATCTATAATAAATTTTTGAGGTATTAAATGCTTCTGAGTAGTATACTGTTAAGGAATAGTATATTTCCTTAAGAGGAACAACACTTGGGATTTATTTTCACATCCTAAGGGAAGATTATTTTTTCATGTAGCTGGATATACAAATTTTTTTTGTAGAATATGGGTCCATAGAGAATTTCAAATAATGCTTTTTAATAATGGGGTTTTCTAAGGTAATTGACATTAAATATATCGATATGTTATTGCCATTTTATAAAATGAATTCAATATGATACACTCTATTTATTATCATAACACATCATTGGGATGTTCATGATATGCATGTGAAGATTGTATTTATTCATATTGACCTCAAAGAGGAAATATACATGGAGTAAGCATAAATATTTATTGAATATTCTTCCTTAGTTTGTAAACTTTAAAAATCTATTTATGGTTTCAAACAAACTCCTCTATCTTGGTACACTAGGACATACTCATTTATTATTTTATTTGGGTTTGCCCAATGTCTTTATGATCTACATGTCTACATTTTGTGGTAGGATGATTCCATTTTGTTTCCAATTCTATATGTGGATGACCTATTGATCACATGGAGTTCTTCATCCACCATCACAACAATGAAAATTACTTTGTCTAATAGATTTTAAATGATATACTTGGGATTATTACATTATTTCCTTTGGATTGAAATTTCTTAGTCTGAATCTGGGATCACAATTACATAATCCAAGTAATGTTTGTATTTTTTTACACATTTAGCATGGAGTTTTGTAAGCTAGATATGAATGCTTTTCTATTTAGCATGAAGCTTGAGGTTGATTTTACATATCCTTTGGTTTATTTTATCTCATATCAAAAAATTATTGGTGGTATTATATACCTTACACACACTAGACTTATTATTTTGTATAAAGTGGGCATGCTCTCTAGATTCATGAAACAACCACATGAGCTTCACTATAAACTAAGTAGATTCTCTACTACATTAAAGGTACTCATAGATTTAGGATTCACTATGGATAAGGAATAAACATTAGTTTAATTGGTTATATAGATTCAAATTGAGCTATTGACATTAAAAATCACAAGTCTACTTGAGGCTATAGTTTTCCCCATCATTCAGGTCTAATTAGTTGGTCAAGAAAGAAGTATAATGTTATTACTTTATATTATACTGAGGTATAATATAGAGGAGTTGTTAATTATACTATTGGTTCCAAGTTATACACCTCTTGCACTTAGCCTTACACACTCTTGTGTAGCATCGAAAACAAAGATGAAAAAACCACAACTATATCATTATAGCCAAGGGATGGTTTAGCATCAAGATTGATTGAATCCAGATAATGACTATAAGATACTGATAAAGGATATGGTTACTCCCTGCTACTTTTAGCTCTACCTAAACCAAGGTTAGAGGACCTAAGGAGTAGGTTGCTCAAATGGAGGGATAATACAAATCAATTTCCATGGGGATTATTGGCACACAAAAAAAAAATGATTAGAACATAACCAAGTTTGCAAATTCCACCTGGGAAGGGTTATCACATAGAATGAACAAATGCTCTAAGTCAGACACAACCTACTTAAGACATATGTAAATATGATTTGAACTCTCATTCATAAAGAAACTTTTAACAACATGGGGCCAAATGAAATACTTTGATGTTATGATTTAGAGCAAAAAACATAGATGCATTTTATATATGCAAGATCTATACATATACAAGAAAATAACACTTAAAATATATAATAGGGAGTATTATTTGTAGGGTAGGATGAGTCGAGTAGTTATAAAAGAGTGGTGTAGTGGTTTTTTTTTTTCAAATAGCAAGATCTCCTTCAACATTCATGACATCATTCATTCACAAAGATGAAGAAACTATAATACAAGCTATGGAAAATATCAAGAATGATTTGCATCCATTGGTGCCAATATAATGAAATTATTCAAATTATTCTTGAAACCCTAGAGAATACATGATAAATAGAGATTCAAATGCTTTCTCCAAATGATTGCAATTAGGCAAGAGAAGATCGATAAAAGAAGATCAGGAGGATCTTAAAATGAACACGCAAAAAAAATATAAAATGAACTATACAAACAAGGCCCAAAGTAGAGGGGCAACAAAATAATGGACTGACAAAACTATACACTATTTTACACAATTACAAACTCAATCAAGGAAGTGTTTTAAATGTTTGTCATTAAATAACATCTCCATTATTTCACCATCTAGGTATCTAAAGAATAAATTATGTTCCCCAATACCATAGTAAATGGAATAGGGGCCCATGCACAAGGCATCCAATTTACCATGCTTGCCTTTCTCTTCATGCTTGATATCCCAAAGTAAAACAAGATCACCTACTTGAAAATTTCTCACAGCAACATTTATATCAAATATTCTCATGAGCTTGTCTTCTAGTTTCATCAAGATTAACAATATGGTTCATTGTTCTTTCATAATGGATGATTTTCATATCTTATTCTAGTTGTTGTATGAAATTTTAGGTTTGAAATTGTAAATTCATAAGAAAAATAACTTGAGATCTATAAACAATCTCAAAAGGGTTTTTGCTTATAACTCTCTTAGGCATGGTCTTATCATCCCATAAGGCAAACTTTAGTTGTTAACCCCACTTCTTCTTGTTTTCTTCCAAAGTTTATCTAATAATTTTGACCAAGTTATTGTTACTAGGTTTATCTTTCCTATTCCTATAAGGGTTGTAATTAGTAGTGTAAGTTAATGTGATTCCATACTCTTTGTAGAAAGCCACCAAAGTCTTAGCTCTGAAAATCATGGCATTATCAATAATTAATTTGACATGCACACCAAATCTAAAAATAATTTAATTAAACAAAAAATTCATAATCATTTAGTGTGTAGCCTTCCTTGTAGGGACTATCTCAACCCATTTCATGAAGTAGTCAATTTCAACTAGTACCCATCTATGTCTAGTGCTTGACGAATCAAAAATTTCCCTAATGAAATCCATTTACCATTGTCTAAATGGGACTTTAATCATCACATGTTACAAGGGAAGAAAACCAAAAGTTTTCAACCTTCCAGTAAATCACTAACATTTCTCAAATTTTCTAACTTTTTGAAACACATCTTTTAATAGTGATGGCCACCAATAAATAGCTCTCAAAATTTTATGATCTATGACTTTAGGTGAAAAGTGGCTACCACAAATTCCACTATTAAAATCTTTAATGATGTTGGTAATTTCTTCTCCTTCTTCTAGGCACATTAGGAGAACCCCATCCCAATTTTTCCATGCCACTCCACATTCAGAAAGAGATACATTTGGGAAACAAGTTTAAGATTAATCATTTGGTTTTTATACAAATCAAGGGGACAATTTATAATTTTTAAGTAGTAAACAATGTCCTTATACCATGTAGATATGCTAGTTTGACTCAAACAATTGTCAACATTAAAAATAATAGTGTTTACCTAAATAGCTTGAAAATTTGTCTCAGTAATGAGCTTGGGTAGACCCATCCATCTCTCTAACTTGGTGGTCTTAATATCCGTGTCATACTCTTGAAAATTGTTGACCCACCTACATCTCTTGCTATATGCTTTAATCTGAGTAAAGATGTCTTTCACCATTACATGTGGGACATATGTAACAATCTTCAAACTCAGGATATAATTTCTAAACATTTTATTATCCTTCAAGAGAGACAAATCTTGTTTTTTACATAATAGTATAATTCAATTTAGAACCTTGCATATGTTTACTAAATAAAGTTATGGGTTGATCGTGGCCATCATCATTATTTTGCAACAAGATAATAGGTATATTATTAGGATGCAAAAGAGAATATTTGGAATGACTTAGTGTAATGAGGATTGGCCAAGATAGGGGAAGATTTCAAGGCTCATTTTATGTCATTGAATTCTTACATGGCCTTCTTATCCAATTTGATGGTTTGGTCTTTATTCATAATGGACATTATAGGTAGAGTAATCTCTAAAAAATTAGACAAACTATCTTACAAAGTTAATTTTCCAAAGAAAGACTAAATTCTCCTTTCAGACTATGAAATAAGTACTTTGTCAATGGCTTCCACTTTTTTAAGGTCAATCATTAGACACTATATGGCCTTTTGTAATAAAAAATGACACTTCCTAGGATTGAGTGAAATGCCAAACTCCATACATCTAGTGAACACTTCCTCTAGATGCTCCAAATGTTCTTTTTTATTATTAGAGTACATGATAATTCCATCCTAATACATAATTATAAAATTGTTACTTACCCCTTAAAGGCAATGTCCATAGCTCAATAAAACATTTCACTAGCATTCATCAACCTAGAAGGCATCCTAATATAAAAATACATGCCCTAAGGCATTATGAATGTGGTCTTGGGTCTCTCAGATTCCTTCACCACAACTTGGTTATACCCTAATAAACTGTCTAATGTTGATAACATCTCTAATCTTGTAACACTTTATACTAGGTTATCCATGTTAGGTAGGGGGTAGCTATCTTTCAAAGAAGCATTGTTCAAATTTAAAAAATCCATGCATAAGCGGATGTCACCATTTTTATTTATTAAATGGAATAAATTCACCACCCATGATGGATACCTAATGGGCTCAATAATCCCACCATCCCTTAGCTTATTTAACTCATCCTACATCTTGGTGTCCAAGATGGTGCTGATAGGTCTTTACTTCTACCAGAAAGCCTTGTTGTTAGGCTATAATGGGATAACATGTTGAAAAAAATATTCCCTATATGATTTCAGTTTAGAATAAGACCAAGATAAATAGTCTTGGTACTTCTTTAGCTATTCCATATAAGTTTGTTTTTCTATTAAATTAAGGTGAATACCTAGCCAAACTTTCCTCAAATTTTCATGAGGTCTCAAATTACACTCAAAAATATTTTTAGATAAATGAGTGTCAAGTTTTAATTCTATCATCTCCTTCAAAAAATGCTTCTAAATTTACCAATCCTTTAGGGAACATGTTTGTATTTAGTTAAATTATTCCTTTCCATCACAAACATGAACCATGGATTCCAAGTTGATGAGTTGATATCGAGATTTAGCTTCACAATTTACAAACCTTTTAACCTATTCATCTTGATAAAAAACTTGCCAATGATGAACATTGTCTAGGATTGAATGCCTTACAAGCACCTCCAACTGATATTGATAATAAGGGTTCATATTTTCAATTTCAAATTGATTACCTAACCCTACAAGTATGTCAGGTTATTCAATGAAACTTATATCACGACAACAAATGTTGAAAACATCAAAGAACTCTAACAAATCCCATACAACATTTCTATATTGTTTTAACCTTTTATTTTAGGTGGCATAATTATTTCTGACCTACTTATCCATTATATTGAAATCTACCTTTACAATCAGACTTATAATTCCATGTTCATAGGTAATTCATAATCCATGCAAGAGTGACTCATACTAAGATATTATTCATGAAATCAAAAGAAAAATTGAAATAAAACTTAAAAAAATTCCCATTAGGGGCATAAAAGATGACATCAAAACACATCTTTGAAACATCATCAAAGAACATCTTCAAAACATCATCACCCTCATTGTCAAACCTAGCTTCAAGAACAATAGGTACTTTATTAACATCCACATTCCCAAATAAGCTACCTAATTCCACATCTATGTGCATCATCTCATTTAGATCTCTTTTTAGATCTTGAAATACATGTAGCATCTTAGGCTCTCTATGAACTATAAACATCTTACCCTTGAAGGGAATGGTGGAATAAAAAAGGTCAATTTTCACACTTCCACCTATTTTGGTATCCCATTTTTTTGATATATCATCCCCCACTTAGGTGGGTAGTGCACAACTACCACATCAATATTCATAAACTTACCTAGATGCACAACCAACTACAATACCAATGCTTGAGTTGTCAAATAACTGACACCTCTTGTGAATCCATGTAATATCACTTGCTAAAGGTAGATGTGATTTTAAATATAGTCTCATTTAGGACACCTAGGGGCATCACATTAAAAGAGGCACCAAAATAAAACATGTTGTTATAAAAAATCTAGCCATTAATTAGTAGGGTTGTGTAAAATAGATCCCTATTTAGTTGACTTTCTACCAATGTAGTCCCCAAATAAAACTTTGGGGCTGGTTCAACAACCTCATATGATTCTTCACCATCATCTACGAGTGTTTGGGGTGAATTTATTTCATTTTCAACTATACTATCATCAAATTCCAAAGAATCAAATGCCCCTTCCTATGTTTAGGTATTCATAACAAGTCAACAACTTTCACAGTAGTTTTCAATTGAATCAAGAATTTGTCTATTTAACACACACTATACTAAGGAAATGGCATATATATAGGAAAGGTGACAACACCTTCAGCTAGAATACAATAATTTAATGGCAAAGGTGGAACAAGATAAATTGGATTGGCATGTTTAACAACAGTCTTTAAGGGTGGGTTTATTTTAACATCACTCACACCCTTAAGAATACTAGACAATAAAGGCACTATATTCTTGGCCATAGTACCTCTATCTTTATGAATTTGGGAATCAGGTGCTAGGTTGGAAGAATTAGGGACTATTATAGTTTTCTTAGCATCCTTAATTACATCTCATGCCCTTGAATTTGTAAGGGTAGTATCTTAAGAAGCATAACCTTGTTTCATGTTTCTCAGACTATATTCTTTCTATTAGGCAACTTACACATTAATTAATAGCTTCCTATCCTCAACTAAAATTATTCCCACATCACATTTCTTAATCACCATGGATCTCAAAAATTCAAAATCATGATTTAGTAATTCCTATTATTGTGTCATGTTAACATCAAATACAACTTTGAGAGTTTGGACACTTACCTTTTTAACTACACTCCTAAATTGATCAATAGTAGTAGAACTTAAAAATTATGTGGAGGCAAAGATTTTACTTTAGAAGACTTGGCACTCAATCATAAAAATCTCATCATCATCAAACATAGACTCAAGTTCTTCTCCATATTCATCAATGTTTTCAGTAGTATCACAAGGAGGATGGGGAAGGAAGAATTTATCACACCAATCAATGTGAAGGTCACAATTTATAATGTTTAATTTGGTATTCAACAGATCAGGCACTTACTTTCCACCCCCTCTATTTTTATTTTTTTCACCTTTTTCATCATAGGAAGGTCTCTTCCCTCTATTGTTATCTCTAATGTGGAAAGGAGGTCTATCTTGTGTTTGATTTTGATTTGTATTTTTCTCCTAAATTTTAAACCCATGAGGTAGCCTCTTCTTATCTCTAGCCAAATTTTAAGACATCTCCTTGATATTGGAGGCCAAAGTTTTCAGACTCTCATCAAGGTCAGTTGTCTTGTGGAATGCATTTTGCAAGATTAACCAACTTCACATCAATTTACTTGTTCAGAGGTTTACCCATAGCCTTTAAGTTTTTTTAGGTTTGGATGGACATATTGAATGCCAATATTAGGTTTTTAGGAGCCTTTTCCCTCAAGTAGTACACAACCTTCTTGTCAAATGCATTGCAATACTTAATCAGGCAAGTTGTATCGTTAGGCCTAATATTTTTAGGTAGCCTTATTATAGTCTTATTGAACCATGTATTAAATTTTTTCACACATTCATAAGGGTTATTATTAATGTTTTTAAGATTATGCCAAAATAAACCTAGGATCAATCATATCACCAAACTAAATTTTGAAAACATTCTTCATTTCTTCCCATGGATCAATGCATTCATAGGGAAGGGAATTGAACCACTCACAAACATATTATTCTAGCATGTGAAAAAATAGATTAATGTAACAATCATTATGATCAAACTCATAATCCTCAATGATAATGTGAAAAACCTTTAAATGTTGCTCACCAGCCACTACATTATTCCCTTAAAACTTAAGAAGGTGGTTCCTTATTTCATTGGTTACTTCATTAAGATAACCTTCTATTTCATCAAAATTAATAGGTCTAAATATAGGAATATTTAATGTAGGATGTTCATTCTTATCTTGATCTTTACACCTCATGATTGGCTCAATGGAGGGTTTAAGATCATATGACAAAGGGCTATGAGGGGGTGAGTGTGGTAGACTTTGTGGATCAAACATAGGAGGAGATTCAATTGGTGGAGAAGGATTTGGGTAATAAATGAGACTATAAGGTTATTAATGATCAAAAGTATTATGATAATCTTAAATAATAGGAAGCTCAACAAACACTCCTTTGTTACTGAAATTTATCCTTCAATTGGCCTCCAAAGGTGTGTCCTTCTTCTCTGATGAATACTTAAGGGTGAGATCAGCTATTTTGATGAGTCACCTTTGAAGGATGATCTCAGTCCTTCTAGATTTATAGGAAACATAAAACTCATAATTGAATTAATATATTAAAATAGGCACTAATCTTCTTTGTAATTAGATGATATGTTGGAGTTACCACTAGAAAAGAACATATATAATATAAAAGTTTACAAACATATTGTGATACATAATGAAATTATACATTTCTAAAGTTATTAATGAGAATAATAGAATCAAGATACTAAAAAATTTAGACTCATGTCCAACATGGTAAATCACTTCAAAACATGAAAAAATTAACAACTCTTTACAAGAAATTCAACAAAAGTCAATTTACCAAATCTTTCAAGTCCCTAACAATGCTTTCAATAGAGTTTTCTGTAGTTGATGGCCAAAAGTAGTAAAGATAAAAAAATAACCTCAAATATCCAAAACATGAGATAATATGAATAAACATTATCTATAAAATGCAGTTGAGGTTAATGTATCAAATATTCCAATATAGAGAACTTTTAGAACATGAATTTATATAGTTCTCTACAAGAGTCATCAACAACATGGGTGATAAATATTATCCATAATAATAACACTAATTGGGTGTTGGTTATCAATTATACTCCTATTTCACTCAGCTTTTCACACTTGAGAAACATGGTAAATGAAGATTAAAAGCTCACAAATATGTTTTTATAGTTGGGGAAGGGTTTAGTATCAAGATGGACTAAATGGAGATAATGACTAGAAGACACTGATAGAGGGTATGGTTAGATCCTTGCTACTTTTGGCTCTGCAAAAAAAAATGTGAGAGGACTTAAGGGGTAGCTTGTTCACATAGAGGGATACTAAAATTAAATCTCCATGGGGATTATTTGTACATAAACACAAACTTGTGAAAAACATAACAAAGTTTTCACACTCCACCCGAGAAGGGTTGTCACATGGAATTAACAAATGATCTATGTTAGACACAAGCTACTAAAGATAGATGTAATTATGATTGAGACCTTCATTTATAAATAAATTTTAAACAAAAGAGGGCCAAATGGAAGAATTCAATGCTAAGCTTTAAAGAATAAAACACAGATACATTTTATACATGTAATATTTATGCATATACAAGCAAATAACACTTAAAATATGAAACAATGTATATTTTTTTTAGGGTAAGATAGGGTGGGATGAGTTAAGTAGTTATAAAAGAGTGGTGTGGTAATGTGGTTTTTCAAATTTAGAATATCCTTCAATAGGCACATCATCATTCACTTGCGAAGATGAAAAAGACTAAAATATAAGATATGGAAACTATCAATAATGAGTTTCATCCATTGCTGCTAATATAATGCAAATATTCAAATTATTCTTGAAATTGTATAATATATAATGCAACTATTGATTCAAATGATTTCTCCTATCAAATCCATAAACCCATGGTACCATAAAGAGGTTATCAACAACACATTTCCAAATCACAATGTAAAAAGGGGTTTATAACCTCGATATATGCCCAAAATGACAACCATTAATAAACATTAAATAAGATATCCAATCAACAAAGCATGTAAAACATATTATTTCACATCATTAAAAGGAAAGAGTAAAAATCATAGCTATTTCTCATTATCTTGAAAATAAATCTTTTATACATTAGTGTTTAGAATGTTGACATGGAGAGAATCATGGTGAGTTTGATCTTGAATAGGGGAGGCATATACAATGCTCTTAGAGCTTTCTAATTGTTTAACAACTACAGCCACCTTAGAAAGAGAGATAAGACAAATTTAACAAGGATATTTAAATTTGAAAGAACTTATACCTAGAAAGTAAAACAACCAACAAAAACCTTTGAAAAGAGGATAAATCCTATTTTTATACAATTTTCTCACCCATTTGCAATTTGAAATATTACAAACTTGTAATCAGCTCTATAAATTTGCCAAGATGCTCTAGCTCTTGCAAGAGAATCATTAAAGAATTTGCCTATCCATGTAATGATGAGATTTAAAATAAAACATTCATATCCTTGGTTGTAAATCCATTGTAGTTGGATTTGAGGGAGAATATTACCCTAGGAACTAACTCTTTGTCTGCATGTGTAATGAGTTGTCCATGCCTTTGACCACTCATTTTAATAGCTGGAATCTTCTGGACAACTACCCTTCTTGATGTGTAAACCAAAGAATGTTCCATGCCTTAACTTGATTGCACTAGATTGAAATGTAGGATCCATGGTTATTTACGAAATCTCCTTGGAATATCTCACCCTGGCCTCATGAACCCTACAACATTCCTTCCATGGAGTTATTCAACACCAAGAAAACATTATAAAAAATCAACACTTACTTCATTTTTACCTTTTTACCTTTTAATTTAACCTTCCTTTTCCACACTTTGATTTTTTCCCTCTTGAATTTTTAGGGTTTCCATAAAATGTTTTTAATGTATAAGTGTATTATTTTACCATTTTTTTCCTTATGGGGAACCTTGTGTCAAATTTGCAATTTTGCACCTCCTTTGTATGGTAGGATTTTAGACCACAAATATAACTTTACAATTTGGTGGAAATCCAAAATTGAGATGAATTTTCAAAATTTTCAATTTTTCAACTTGAAATTTGTTGTAGTTCCCCTCAAATGTTCCTCCGTAGACTTGGGAACTTCAAGTGCAATTTATAATTTATAATTTTGTAACTTGAAATATGGATTTGTAATTACCCTCAAAAGTTTCTCTAAAAACATGGGAACTTCAAGTTCAATTTGTAATTTATATAAAATAAAAAATGTAATTGAATTTGAAAGTTTTACTTCTACCTTTGACTGCATGTTTGACTTGCAGGTGCTAGATGTCTAAGTGTAATGTGTAATTTGCACATTTTTAAAAATGCAAAATTACATTCCTATTTATAATCTCTAATATACCTCAATTTTTTTGACTTTTCTTCTTGAATCCATTCAAACCTAGTTTAGAAATATCTAGAAAAAAGAACCACAATAGGCCCCCCAATCATTTCTATGTCCACTAATAATTTATGTTTAAATTAACTTGTTTCCTAATTAATGAAATAGATTCAACAAGGTTGTTGTATTTGATGTTTCTTGGTTCAAATCTTTTAGATCAGTCTAATGGAAATGAATCAACTTTAATATCTTGTCTTTTAGTATTTTTAAGTCCCTTGTCTTGATGTATAGGTAAGTTTTTGCACACTATCAGTACCAAGATCATTTAACAAAGTAGCCTGAAGACATCTCTGGGGGCCATCTTTATCATTTTCATGAATATAATTCTTTACTAAGAAATCCTATTGAATATCCAAAAATTATCCATCTACAAAGTTATCAATGACAAATATAGTAAAATCTTTTATTTTCTAACACAATCCACATCCATCAAAAGAGAGATTATTCTTGATTTTGCCATATATAATAGGATATTATTCTATTTAAGAGTCAAATTAGTTTACTTTCTTGTATTCCAAAAGCATGCTCTTTCATTTTATAGTTTTTAAGAAGTTAAATCATTAAATCTTGGAATAGAATAATCATCATAGAAAGACATAGGTTGTTAAGGATATGAAGTTGGAGGTGGGGTGAGAGTGCATTACACTAAAAGTGGAGGAAGGGAGTTGTATCTATAATCATCACCATTCAAACATGCAAATATCCATATTAAGTCATCATCATTTGATCTCTACCTTGAATGATATATATAATATTAGTAGCAGGCGTGATAACCCATGATTGATGTACTGGAACTCAAAAAATCCTTTGAAAAATATCTTCCCTTGATCAAAGTAATAAAGAATTTATTCACTTCTTCCTTATCCAAATGACCTACATTAGCTACTATAACCAGACCCCCACTCCCTATTAAACTTTTAGTTAAAGGGATCTCCTTACCACTTGGAGAAAGTAAACCCTTCTTCTTAACCCACTAATGAGATACATCAAAAAGATTAATATTGCTACTTTTTCCACCATCCTTAGGAGCAATGTCAACATTATTCCATATAATAAGGAATGGAACTGGAATACCAACTATATTTCTCATACTAGGAGGACCTGAGAATGTCATTAGGGTAGGAATCCCTACAACCCACTTTTGCAAGTTTGACTTAGTCTTCCATTAAGATAGATCATGAATAAATATGATACCATTTATTTATGAGTAGAAAAGTAATCGACAATATTTATATCACTCATGTCCTCACACATCCTAGATCTTGAATGTTCATCTCTAGGGCCATTAAACCCTGCAGATGACATGTGGTATTAAGTTTTGGAGATTTGAATATATTTTTTGAAATCCACAAGACTAGGAGTATTTCATACACTTGGCAAGTAAATAAATTAACATTTTGACCTATCTATTTTCCATGTTATCTTCCCCTCAAGTTTTAAAAGTATGTTTACATTTTTCAAGTTAGCAAACCCTTTTTTTTCTCATTCACTTTATTTTTTTGCCATATAGTTTTTTTGGGGGCCCACGCTTTAATTATTTACAAGCTATAGACTTCAAGACTAAGCACACAAATTTTAACTTCAAATTTCAAGAAATGTATTTTACAAGTTACTTTTCCCACTTATATTTTCTACCATTTACATTTCTATTAGTTTGGCATGATCCAAGTTCTGAAAGTTCATTATCATTTTTCAACTTGCATTCTCAATTATTTCTTTTGGCATATGAAATTATGTCAGGATTTATAGGTTGGATGACATGCTACAAGTTTCAAATTAAATTTGATTTTCTGCATTATATCTGAATAGACTTTCCTGATCCATTTTCAATTTGGTCAAACTTGCAATCAATGTTGAAAACTCCGTTAAGCTCCCACACATTTATACTTATCATTTTAAAACTTTGTTTTAATCGCTTGACTTTCTATGTAAGATGTATTTTAGGGCACCAGGCTCCTTTTTAACCTTCCATGTGCATTACATTTCATAACTTACAAGTTGAAAGAGTGTTTCTTGTATGGTGTTTCTTTGCTTCAAACTTCCCCCAATGCCCTTCCATTGTCCACATTTCTATTTTAAATTTATCATGGATTTCATAGCTAGGAGAGCATATTGCAACTTGTAAATTTAAAACTTGTCTTTTACATTTTACTTTCCTTCTTGGAAACTCAGCCAAATCTTTTGATGGACTAGAATAATTAGATTTATACTTTAGCTCACCCTCTAGCAGTGCAAGGAAAAATGATTTGATTATCTCAAGATAATATGTAAAGTATCCCATACAAGTTTTTCGTGCCTCACTAACAAAGCCGAAATGCATTCTATGACAAAATATTATAAAATTCTAAACCAATTATGAAGTACACTAATAATGCCATTCATTATAAAAGTCAGATATAAATCTAGGATCCTTCTAGCACAAAGATCCATTTGGATTTTTGAGATAATAATTGTTACTTGACTAATTATGACAAGGGATAGAGGATTTATTTCAATGGAAAGAAACTATTGGATAACTTTACATACACCTTACAATTTTTATGAAACATTCACTTAACCTTGAAAGTTTTATTGGGACCCTTATTTACCATACACCCTATAATATTATTAAAACATGAACACATTAAGCATTATTTGAATGGACATTTGAGAGTGTTTACACAATATGAACACAAGAGTAGGGTCTATATTATTTCAAGTGAATACACTTTCAGATTGAGGTAATGGTTAAAGAAATTAGGCATTAATATATCTAAAATGGTGTATAAATGCTTAGTGTAATTTTGGGCACTAATATCTACCACTAATGTTATTTTGCCTCAATAGATTCTCATTGAGTATGTAATTTAATTTCAACAATCAATAGTCATTTTATACAATAACCAAACCATAATCTAGATATGTAGGAATGAGGTCCTCAATCAATGGACCGAGCATATTGAGATTCATATGTATTTTATTTTGGGTCTAATATATGAACATGTAATTGATATCGATTACATCTAGATAATGGAGTAAAATTTTGAGTCATTCACTAAACCCTTCACTAATATCAAGTATCTTCATTTATGGGCTCTTTTCAGGGTTCAGGTAGCTCTGAGTTCTTCCTCCTCTAGGGGATCATCTCTATGTACTTGGTTATCTCCTCAGGACATTATGTTTGGACCCCATTCTTCTACCCACCTAATCTATGCTTAATGGGGATGTTAGTGTAGGGTTTTTCCAACTATGGAATTTCACCTACGAGGTCTAGTTAGAACATTTAGGTTTAATAAAGGTCATTAGGGAAGGTAATCCTACATACATGAGGATGTTGGGATATGTCTATAGTCCACATATATAATGAACCTTTCGACGTACTTTTTGGTTAATTATTATTAATGTAACTTTTGTTTGAGAAGATAATCTTCTTCCTTTTGATTTATTTCTTTTGGATTTCATGATACAATTTTTTTTCACACATTGGATACTATCTAGTTGATCCTCAATGGTGTCAAACTCTAAAAAAATAGTCCTCTATATTAATATCAATTAAAATATTATTCATGTATTTTTCTCAAGGATAATAAAGACAAAAATTGAATTTAGTTATTGGTTATTATTGATCATAGTTAGCATTCTTAGGTAGTATTTTTCAATTTGGTTTTAGTTATTAAAAATTGGGCCCAAATCATCATTATTGCACATAAATAGTCATAATTAGTACATACATTAGGTGATTTGGGCCTAAAAATACCCTTAATATAGATAAATTATCGTTATATGTCTGAATTCACCCCTTTTAGTCCAAGAATTAATCGATTCTGAGATAATCACACTCAATTGGACCTAATTAAGGATAGAGACATTATTTATAGACCTTAGTTCTTATTATTTGTCTATTTTAAGTGAAAGTTTTACATTATTGATACATAATAAAACTTAATTGACCCTAATTATTCATTAATGGTCATAATCATTACTTAATATAAATAATTATTAATTTGGGTCACATTGCACCCTTATTTGTTTAAATTTGGTCATGATTACACATTATTTTTCAAAAGTAACATTCATACTAGGAGATTAAGATAATGGAGGGAAAATTAAATACTCCATTTGATATTTTATTTCAAATTGTATATTACTGGAGCATGTGATAATTTCATTGAGGGTAATCACATAAAATTATCCCTTATTTATGGTGTGTAAATGAGTTAATTAGTTTGATGATAATCATGTAAAAAACTACCATTAATTGGTAATAATTAATTATAATTATCACATATTAAAATAATCTCTCTCTCTCTCTCTCTCTCTCTCTCTCTCTCTCTCTCTCTCTCTCTCTCTCTCTCTCTCTCTCTCTCTCTCTCTCTCTCTCTCTCTCTCTCTCTCTCTCTCTCTCATCTCTCTCTCTCTCTCTCTCTCTCTCTCTCTCTCTCTCTCTCTCTCTCTCTCTCTCTCTCTCTCACGCTATGTGTGTGTGTGTGCGCGCACACATGTGTGTGTATGTGTGTTTTATATATATATATATATATATATAATATATATATATATATATATATATATATATAACCATTCATTGACTTTAATTGGTCATTATTAATTAATATTTGTCCTAATTAACTATTATAGTGCATGAATTAGTCAATGTTAATCTAGTTTCACCTAAATGAACATAAGTAGTCTTTGATAATCATGATTATTCATTATTATTTCAAAACTAGTTGAGTTGGCTCTAATAACCCCACTCAGTCACCATAAATATTTGTTATCTATTATTTTTAACAATTTGTCATTTTAGTGTAAGACATTTTTAATTTGAGTTAATCACTCACAATAAACACTAATTAGTATTTATTAGTCAAAAATATCAATTTTTAGTTAAAACATATGTGGACCTGGGTCTGATCCCCATTTTTGTTGACTTTAATTGATAATTATAGCTAATTTATCTTAGTTCTCTCATCATACATAAATATTGAAGCAATTTATGGATATTCACATCATCAATTGAATTTAATTAGTTGTTAGTTTTTGAAATTATTGATCCTTAGTGTAATATGTAGTCGATTTATGGATAATCAAACCCAATTGGTGATATTTAATCATTATTGGTCATAATACTTATGGATTAGACCTGTGTGTTAATAATTTGTTTTATATTTTAAATCAAATGATTTATCCCATCATTAAGGGAATAAAAAAGTGTGATTTGGGTTTTATAAAATAAAATTGGGCTGAATTCATCATTATTGGAAATATTAGATTTAATATGTTTCTAGTTAGTATGAGAGGTATTATAAAACTACACCTAAGGATGTGGTCATTGGTTGTAATGTATGGAGTATGTTAACTTTTAATTCCAACCTTAAATTTGATGTCCATTTGATGATCACTAAACAAATTATCGATTTAAAAAAAATCCCACTAACACTAACTTTTTTGCCTCACGACAAGAAAAATTAATTTTTGCAATAATAAACAAACATACATATCTTAGATAACTAGACATAAACTAAACCAATAAATAACATTATTGAGGCAGCTAGTTCAATTATTCCATGAATTTAATATTCTATAGGCACCTTAAGAATGATATGTGCTGACATAATTTACATATATTTATTTAACATTCATATGATTATATATCATTTATTTTTAGTATTGATAATGGTAGGGGTTTGTAAATAACACCACACTTTTATAAAGGAGATAATGATAAAACACCAAAATCTATATGAGAATCCTCTACCTATATAATGAGAAACTAACTACATAAATGTTGTGAAAACACTACAAACTTAATGCATAATAGAAAATAAACTATCTCCAACTATGGTCATCGAAATTGATTTTACTTATGAGATATGAAGGTTCATATGAAATGGTTATTGTCCCTTCCAACCCTTACCTTTTTTAATTTTTAAACACCATCCAGTCTCCCCCATTTCCTAGATTAGTATAAATGGGGATAAAGATCACAAACAAATATAAATGATGTTATTTGAATAAATTTGAGCAAAAAAATATTCAACTATATTTTCTTTCTCCTAATTTATTCTTATCACCATTTCCTTCATTCTATAATTATCTTCTATAATATTTTCATTATCCTTAGGATTTTCCAATGGTGTTTATAAGACATCAAGTTTGGCTTCAATCTTAATTTATTTATCCTCTTCAACTATTATATATTCATGTTTAATGTCCTTATAATAAGAATTTCCCTACTTTTTTTTACTGGACAATAAATTATTAAACAAATGTCTAGATACAAATCATGTATGACATCTAAAGGGAATTACCTTCATAGTCTAAATTTTATAACCATCTTTTGTCCCCTACTTTTATTTCAATATATACATGAAGGTATTTAGTAATTCCTAGATTGATAAGTATTCTAGCATAGTTAATATATCCAAATTTTAATATTTTGGTATCTACATAAAAAATGACTCCCAATGAATTACATATAAACTGAATCAAATAAAGGTCCCAAAACTAGTGGGGTAAATGGGGCATCCAAGTCTAGGTTCGTCTAGAATTAAAAAATTTAGTAATAGGATTGAAAGTAGGGTACCAATGCTTTGCCATAAGCAAATGTTTTTATAATACTTAGTAATATTTATTGATAATAGTATCTCTATCCTCATAACAATTTAAAATAGAAAAAGAAAATGCCTTTAACATAGGGTCAAATTTTAATCTTACCTTATTTCAGGGTGCTTCAATATCCATAAATTCATTGGTGTATATCTAGTAAAGAAGGTCATTATTTTTATTTTTATTTTGATATCTTGCAAGGTTTAGAGGACCCAAACTTGATAAAACCAAATATCCAAATGAAAATAAAAATGGCTTAGTGACATAGATATGCCAAGATATTTTAGTATTAAGATCCATATAACTACTAAAAATAGTGTTTATAAAACACTATATAGTCTAAAAACATATAAAATATAATAGTTTCATATTTACATAGATTAACTCACATATTCCATTATACTTGACAATGCAATATCTAAAACTTTCTTAAAATAAAACCCATGTTTAATTAAATAATAATGACCTGAGACCCATCCAAATTTTCACCTAAGTCATTGTTATCCAACATGACAAGAACAATTACAAGTTTAACTAATCCTACACCTCGCTGTACCTCTAGAATGGAGGTCGATTGTTTATTACAGCATCCCCATCACTGGAACTACACAACCTAAGACCCAAGATGAGAAACACCTTACTTACACATTCTTTTTTCCAATAACCCCCCACCACATAATTCTTAACTTCCTTCTCTTCTATCCAAGGAAGGACTAGGAACCATCTACACATAAACATGTGTATGACAACCTTCACCTTTTGAATCCTCTATAAAAACCTACACATTTCACACCACATAGATAGCAGAGGAAAGGGAGATTTAAAATATACCAGATTAGTTAGATATACGTACCTCTTCTCCCATAAGTCCACTTAATTGGAGCCCAAATTATCCAATTCCTCAGCAAAACTAAGTAGAGAAGCATTGTATTCCTCTAATTCCATAATTAGAAAAAATGAAATGAATCCTAAATCATCTCTTCCAAAAAATAGAAGCTCTAAAAATGGGCCTTCCTTCACCTTATCCATTTACGATATATTTTTGAGAAGTTTTATCATTGATTTCAAGGTTTATTTCATTAATGTCAAGGTGCATATGGTGAATATACATGGTGAGTTGTTTGTTGTGAGGTATGAGCTTATGTGCCTAATGTGACAAGGAAGCCACGTAAAAAGAGATATTTTGAAGGAAAACTAATGTATACATTTTTAGAGAGAGAATTTTAAGGAAACCTAATGATTATTTTGAGGTTGATGTCAAGGTTTAGGTCAACTAAATCATGTTTGAGTACAAGATATCTTGAGAATCCTAGACTAGACTTTATGAGAAGGAGTGCATAGTGAAGTTTGGTGAAATAATTAAGCACAAGATTAAGAGAGTTAGTTTAGCACTGTGTAATAATGTAATATAAATGTATATACTTTCATAAGTTTTTGAAGGTTAGTTGTCAAGTTTGAAGTACTTGAGAAGCCTCATCATGACACTAATCATAGAATGAAGAGACCTTGTGAGATGATATGAGCAGTGGACTAGTGAAATGGATTTAGAGAGGAATAATAGGTTTTATAATTTTTATTTATAATGTATATGAGGCATTGGATCACTCATGATAGTTTAATGTGAACCTACAGGTTAAGACCTTAAGTCTGAGTCTACAACTAGAGTAATTCTAGACCCTGCCTAACCTAATAAGGTATCATGAGGTGTTTTCAAGCCATATGAAGGAATTAAATTAGTGTTTTATAATAATATGGGTTGATTTAGTATGTGAATAATGTGGAGAACACATGTAAAGAGGCATGAATGTCAATTTCAAGGCCTAATGTGGTTTGCAAGTTAATGTCTAAGTAATCAAAGAGAGAAATGGTGGCCAAATGAGGCATGAGATTTAGTTTCCAAGGAAAGTGTGAGTATTTGATCATATATAAAGGCATTATATGTTGTTTCAAGTATGTTCACAAGTTTTGAGGTCATGGTTTGTAAAATAAGGCATGAAAATTTGCTTTAAGGTCTCTCGTGTGTAAAGAATGAAGGGTTCTCAACCCGATAAGGAATTTCAAATGTTCATTGGTACATGTAATCTATGAATGGTAACCTATATTCATGGTAGATGGTAAAGGTTCATATCTCAAATTTTAAATCATTAGTTTTGTAAATAAAGGGAAGTACTTTATGAATAATCATTAACATGAGAAATGTTAACCCTCTCTAAAACCCTAACACTAACATCATATAAAATATCCTGTTAAATAATGCCAAAAATTATGTCAAATTACTATACAAATTATTATATAATGTATTCAACTCTCTCAGGCATATCAAGGTGTGATTGTTTTTTCAAGTGTATGAGTAGACCCTACAAGCAAGTGTTAGTTTCCAAAAGATTTACTATAGTAGTTAGAGTTATCAAAGTATGAAAATAATTAGATGGATAATGTTGAAAATTTTATTTTATGTACATGGTGGTTTTTGGATATGTTCAAACTCTCAAGTGTGCTGAACTGGTCATCCAAGTTGACCAATCACTAATAATCCTAATGGTGAAAAGACTGAGAAACCTAGGTAGTAGAGAGTTGATTAGGAATGTGTTATTATGGAATAGATATGAATCTATGTGAATGAAGGAATTTTTAAATATTTTTAATATATTTTAATTTTTATTTTAATTTTTTTAGGTTAATGGATATGATGAAAATATTGCTCATAAGTTGACATGTCTGGTTCAGATGAGACAGTGAGGTATCAAATTATGAGAATGGTCTTCAATACCAATATTTACATTTTAACATATTATATATCTATTTTATAATTATCTAATGATCTTATATGATCATATAAATACATCAATATTATCTATAAATGGTCATATAGGTGTTGAAGATCATTATCACCATTACTATGTTTCAAGGTAAACAGATAATCCTAGGTAAGCAAGTTACAATGATGAGTTTGAAGTCTTATGACATGAGATTAAATGTATAATACACATGATTTTATTATTTGGTAAATTTATATTATATCATAATTTTAATAATGTTTGAGATTTAGTGAAAGTGATTAAAATTTTGGAGGCAAAATGGGTTGACTAGTTCAAGTTTGACTGTGTATTGAAGACAATAAACTGGTCTACAAGACCAATAATTTACATTAGAGATTATGATAATTTTTATAAAATGTTATGAGTATGTTTTAATATAATTTTAATGTATTTTAATTCCTTGAATGTGTTCTTTTATTTATCAAAATTTTAAGTTTTCATGACTATTTTGAGGCTAGTTGGTAGTTCAAAGTGAACATTTTTGTAGAGAGGAGTTTGAGCCTGTATACCCTAAGTTGTTAATTATAAATAATGTGGTGATGACCATAAGGTCATATATGTTTTTTATGAATTATTTGTTTTATTAGTTGTGTTTAAAAATTGTGTTTATGCTTCATTTGTTTAAAATAGACATTTTTTGTATGAGAAGGCCTAATTGTGAACAATACAAATGGTGTGCTTCAAGTAGTGGTTGGAACCAAAATGTGTTATGGAGATTATATGAGATTATTATATGTATATGTTAGTGTAATATTATATTTTCCTTCCATGTATAGTTTTTTAATGTGTTCTAAGGAAGGAAAAGTGTAACGTGTCCTAAATAGACCTAATTGGTTTAGGTCTCCATGGGAACTAAAGTTGAGATAAGGCCTAATTGGGGTAGGTCAGATGTAAATGGAATCAATTTTTTTTTTTATCCATGCTTATTATATGTCCTAATATCTATTTAATGTCTTAAGTAAGAGGTTAAGGGTATTTGGCTGACCAAGAAGGAGGTGAACAAAAGGCTTGTATAAATGCAAGATAGTTTTAGGCATATTTATGTGTGAGTAGAGTATGCGAATGAAATGTTATATTGTTGAGTATAAGTATGTATTTTAGACCATAATATTATTGTATATAATCATTCATGATGATATAAAAATGTGTTTCCATATGAGGATAAAGTTCATATGACCTAATCAAGAAAAGAAGACGTGTAATTGACTAAAGAAGGCTAGAGGCTAATTTGAGAGGGATAGAAGTGTGTGAAGATATAAATAAAGAGATCATAATATTTTGATTGAGAAACATAATGTTCCTAATTAAATCAAATCAATCAGGTTTCTAAGCTGGTGTTGAGTCATATAGGGGGTGTGTGCCTCCTTACAAGTTGGTGTTTGATAGAGCCTAGTTGAGTTGGTGTTTAGTTAGTTGGGGTTGGTGCTCCATGTGAAGTGGGTGATTCAATAAATTTGGTTCTTTTATTATAGGACTATAGTATATTTTAATTTATCACTAGGTTTTCTTTCCCTTGAGGGTTTCCCACATATGTGATGTGTTTATGTGTTTCATGCTTATATGGATAGGTGCTTATGCTTGCTAGATATGTGTGCTTATATAAATAGTTCATGATAGTTTAATTAAGATTAAAGGAAAGGTTTTATATACTATTCAACCCTGCCCACTATCTTTCATTTTTATTCCAACATTTATTATTATATCTTAGTCCTTTGAAGTAGGTCTAAAATCTTAAAGGAGATCCTAGAAGCAAGAATGGATAGTTAGCAATCTCAAGGAGGTTTCTATACTAGTAAGGCTCCATTATTTAATGGATATAATTATGAATTTTGGAACACTAGGATGAAGATATGTTTAATTTCTCAAGGTTAGAGATTTGGTAGTTATTTTTGGATTGTTATAATGCTCTTCCTATTCCACCAATTGATTTAACAAGTAAGAAGGCTAGTGAAAACAACTCTAACGCAATGAATATCATTATTTGTGGCATATCATAGGAATATATTGCGAAGGTAATGAAATGTTTATCAACCAAATATATGTGGGAAAAATTAAATACTATATATGAAGGAGACACTAAAGTGAATATGGCCAAGTTGTAGACCCACCGAAGATAGTTTGAAGATGAAGGAACATGCAATAATTATATATTCGAAGTTGATGAATTTGTCAATGTCATTAGAATATTAGGAAAATAAGTGAAATAATTTATAGTTATTCAAAATGTATTGAGATCACTAACTCTTAAGTTTGATTCTCAGGTGTCTTTAGTGAAAGATATGCATGATTTGGACAAACTTGAAATGAATGGGATTCATAGAATCTTAATTGCCTATGAGATGAGAAAAAATGAAGGAAGACCTCCCCAAAAGGAATAAGTTTTTAAAGTTTAGTAAATTTCAAAATACAAAAAGGTCAATAATGAGGAATGTTTAGATGTTGATGATGTTTAAATAATAGCCATGTTTGATAGGAAGTTGAGGTTTGGATTTGGTCAGTACAAGGGTAAGTTGTCTTTAAAATGTGTTAACTATGGTAATATTGGTCACTTTGCATCCATGTGTCCTAAAAAGTCTAAAAATAATCATAATGAAGAACATGATGAATATCATGGAAATGATAGGAAGGTCTATAAGCCTAAAAGAACAAGAGAGATTTCAGGAAGAATGGAGGTAGGAAAGAGTCATTCAAAAACAAGGAAAAATTATATACCAAATAAGACAACTCATTTGATGTAATTGATACAAGAACATATAATAGTGATGGTGGCAAGAATGAACATTAACATGAAAATAATGAAACCTTGTTCATGGACATATAATCAGACAATGAACATTGCTCAAATGATAAAGGCCTTAAGGTTGATGTAGAATCAGGTGAAGAAGAAGCTGAAGTGAATATTGAGGTAGAATTGGTGAGTGACCTAGAAGAGTTGAAGTTATAAATAAGAAAGGATCAAAAAATAATATCATTAGTTAAGGAATAGGAGGAACATATTCACTTCTTTGAAGAGAGACTGAGTAACACTTTGAAGGAGTATGATGAGATCATCAATCAGATTGAAATACATATGGAGATAGTTAATGCAAACCTAAAATATAAAGAGGAAGAATGCACTAGGTATGAAACTAAATTAGAATACTTGAAAGATAATATGGATCAAGCATCTAGAAAGATAAAGACATTTGTGAATTTTAAAAATATCATTGAGGTTCTAGATGATATATTAAGTAGTCAAAACTCTACAAGTGGTAAGATAGGACTTGGTTTCAAAGAAGACCAAAATGAGGCAACTAAAGTCAAGGAGAAGGATATTAAAGACAAGAAATTTAACATAAAGAAACCAATAAAATAACCTAATACTATGAGGTATGCTAATTCATTCAATGGTTAATATTTTATATGTAGTCAGTTTGGTCATAGTGCAAGAGAGTGTAGAAGACCCTCCAAGAATGAGTATGGGAATATGGAAGGAGTCACAACTCACATCAATAAAATGGTATGTATAAGATGGTTTACTATAGTTTTTAGAATGTAGGACACATTGTAAGATTCTATCATAATAGAGTTAGAAGGACCTCAAGTTAATATAGGAGGTTTAAATCCCCTAGAGTGTAATAAAGAAGGGAAATGAATGTATGAAAACCAAAGATAGTAAATATGAGTCATGATCAATATACAATATCAATCAGACTATTTACTATGACAAATAATAATTTAGATGTGAAATCAACTCAATAATTTTTGTTTTTAGCTCACATTGATGATCAAATGGTAGATGAAGAGGTCATGCCTATATTACTAATCAAGCTGAAAAAGATACCAAATGATATTCAGTCTTATGAGAACATGGAGATATGGGAATATCCTAAATTTTTTATTGATCTATGGAAAGAGGTGACTCCATTAGGATTCATGGAGACACTATTTAGTTAGCAGAAGTAGGGTAGATGCTTGGTTTGAGGGAGAGCTATTTAGTTTGATTATTGAGCTTGATCTATGTTGAGAAGTGGTCTGAGTTAATTTTAAGGAGGTATACATGGAAAAATGGGAGAAATGTTTCCTTACTGCTTCATACTATATATGTTTAACTTGTGTTACAAAGAGGTGTGATTCTAGATAACATTTGTGGAAGACCTTTGTCATTAATGTCAAAGGGGGAGAAAGTACAAGAAGGAAGATTGTAGTGATCATCTTGAAGAATGTTTTTCCATCAATGAAAAAGGGGTATTTTGTTGAGAAGTGTTTCATTTATGTGAATGATTATGTAATTTGATGTCAAGGTTGATTTCATTCATGTCAAGGTGCATTTGGTAAAGATGCATGGTGATTTGTTTATGAGGTATGAGTTTGTGTGCCCGATGTGACAAGAAAGCCATGTGACAAAAGAGAAATTGAAGGAACCTAATGTATCTCTATTGAGATAGAATTTATATGAAACCCAATGATTATTTTTATGTTTATGTCAAGGTTTAGGTCGACTAAAGCATGTTTGAGTACTAGTTCTTGAGTACAAGGTGTATTGAGAAGTCCAGTCTAGATTTTATGAGAAGGTGTGCATAGTGAAGTCTAGTGAATTAAGTAATCAAAATATTATGATAGGTGTTTTGGAAATATGAAATCATAAAAGATAAGTTCATATTCCTTCAAAAGTGTTTCAAGGTCTTTTTTCAAGTTTCAATTACTTGAAAAGCCTAGTCATGACACTAATCATAGCATGAAGAGACCTTATGAGAAGATATGAGTTTGTATTATTAGTGAAATGGATGAACATAGGAATAATATGTTTTATAAAGTTTCTTGATCATGAATATGATTCATTTTATAAATTTGGATTATTTTAAGGTAAGCCTTTAGGGGTAAGACCTTAGGTCCAAGTTTGCAACTAGACTAGTTCTAAACCCTACCTAACCTAATAATTTGTTGTGATGTGTTGTCAAGGAATATGAAAGATGTAAATTAATATTTTAACATGATTTATGTTTATTTATTATGTGATTTAGGTGGATAACACATGGAAAGAGGCATGAAGGTCAGTTTCAGGGCCTAATGTGGTTTGCAGGTCAAGGTCTAAGTAAGCAAAGAGAGAGATAGTGGCCAAATGAGGTATGAGTCTAAGTTTACAAAGAAAGTGTGAGTATGAGAGCATGGAAATATTTAATATATATTTATTTAAGTGTGTGCACAAGGTTTGAGGTCATGGTTTGAATAATAAGGCATGAAAATTTATTTTAAGGTCTCTTCTGTGCACAAAATGAAGGGTTCTCAACCCAAAGACTTTAAATTGTTCATTGGCTTGTGTGATATTTGAATTTTAATCTAATACATTCATGAAATTTATGGTGTGGTCCTATCTTAAATTTTCATTTATTAGTTTTGGAAATTATGGGCATTCCTTTATGAACAATCATTAACACTAGAAATAATGTTAACCCTCTCTAAAACCCTAACACTAACATGATGTAAAATTTATTATTAAAAACATCCTATAATGGTTTAAAATTAATATAAAAACTATTTTATCATGTATTCAACTCTCCCAAGCATCTCTAGGTGTGATTGGTTTGTCAGTTGTGTGAGTAAACCCTACAAGCAAGTGTTAGTTTCTTAGAAATTTATTGTAGTAGTCAGAGTTGACAAAGTAAAAGTATGAAAATTAATAGATGGATAAGGTTGAAATTTTTTTTATGTCCATGGTGTTTTATGTATAGGTTCAAACCATGAAGTGTGCTAAATTATTCATCTAGGTTGACTAGTCACGAATAGTCCTAATGGTGAAAATAGTGAGAAACCCAAGGAGAAGTGATAAGTTGATTAGGGATGTGTATAAGTACATGGAAAAATTTATAAATAATTTTAATACACGTTAATTTTGGTTATAAGTTTTGGAGGTCAATGGATATGATTAAAATATTTCTCATAAGTTGACCTCTCTAGTTTAGATGAGAAAGTGAGGTAAAAGATTATGAGGTTAGTCTCAATACCAATAGTTCTATTTTATAATGGTATAATTATCTCATATGATAATATACATTCATCATGTGTCTCTAAAAATGGTCATACAGGTGTCGAAGGTCATTATCATCATGATTTCACTTAAAGGTAAATGGAAAGTTCTAGGTAAGCAAGTTGAAATGATGAGTTTGAGTATATATTCCATGAGTTTAAGTTTATAATTAAAATTATGTAGTTTTTTTGTAAATTTATCTTATATACATACTTTTTATAAGGTTTTAGAGTTAGTGAAAGTGATTGAAATGTTGAAGGCAAAAGGGGTTGACTGGTTCCAGTTTTACTTTGTGTACTGAAGACAACAAATTGGTCTACAAGACCAATAATTTCAATTAAATATTAATATATTTTTATTTTAGGTTGTTATAATTATTTTTTAAGATCATGTTCATGAATTGGAAGCCCTGAGTGTGTTCTTTCAGGAGTTAGAAGTTCAAGTTTCCATGACTATGTTTTGAGGCTAGTTGGCAGTTCAGAGTGAGAATTTTTTAGAGAAGAGTTTGAGCCTATATAACCTTATTTGTAAAGTATAAATAATATGGGGATATCACTAAGGTTGAATATATTATTTATATGTCATTTTTTTAATGGTTGTTTGTAAAAAAATTATTTATGCTTCAGTTGTTCAAGACATACTTTATGTGTATGAAAAGGCCTAATTGTGAACAATACAAATGGTGTGTTTCAAGTAGTGGTTGGAAATAAAATGTGTTATGGATCATATATTAAATTATAATAGGTATATTTGAGTGGTATATTATTTATTCCTTACATGTGAAATTTTTGAATGTGTTCGAAGGAAGGCAAAGTGTAATGTGTCCTAAATAGACTTAAAGGTAAGATAATGCCTAATTAAGCTAGGTCATAACTAAATGGAATAAAATAAAATTTTATGAATTATTATTATATTTAATAGGATATAATCCATGGATTACCTAAGAGGTTAATGGTTTTTGGTTGACCAAGAAGGAGGTGAACAAAAGAATCGTATAAATACTAGATAGTTTTAGGACTATTTGTATGTGAGTAGAGTATGAGAATGAAATAGTATATTATTGAGCATTAGGATGTATTTTAGACCATAATATGAGTGTATATAATTATTCATGATGATATAATAGTGTGTCTACATATTAGGATCAAGGTCATATGACCTAATCATGTCAAGAAGAGGGCTGGTTGAGTGAAGAAAGCTAGAGGCCAGTTTGAGAGGGATATAAGTGTGTGAAGAGATAAATACAGACATAATAATATACTTGAGAAACATAGTATTATAAATTTGTTTAAATAAATCAGGTGGCTGAGTTGGTGTTGATTCATCTAGGGGGTTTGTGGCTCCTTGCAAGTTAGTGCTTGTTAAAGCCTAGTTGAGTTGGTGCTTAGCTAGTTGGGGTTGGTGCTCTATTTGAAGTCGATGCTTCACTAAATTTTGTGTTTTTATTATAGGAATATACTACACTTGAAAATTTTAGTGGGTTTCCTTCCCATTGAGTATTTCCCATATATGTGATGTGTTCATGTGTTTCATGCTTATATGGATAGGTGCTTATGATTTCTAGATATATGTGCTTGTTTGAATGGTTCATGATTATTTAATTAAGATTTAAGGAAAGGTTATAAATATTTATTTAACTCCCCTTCTCAATAATTTCTATTCCATCATAAAAAAATACACTATAGTTTGTCTAAAAAAAATAATCAAAATATCTCACCTGTGATTTATCTAGAATAATCATCAACAAGTTGCTTACAAAAAAAGCTACTAGATTTTAATTGGCCTCCACCCTTGTGATAAATACCTAAAAATATTCTCCTAACACATTTTCTATGGATTAGTCCATATATGAGGTTAGGGCCTAAAAAACACTTCTTAGCCTAATCCTTGACACTTATCTTATAAATCCCATCTCCTTGGAATTTAAATCTTCAAAACATAACGAACAACCTAAAGATTCAACTAACTCAGACTCCATCATCATATAAAAAAAAATGAGACTTTGTTACTCCTAATCCACAATAAGAAATAGAGTATAATTCCCATAGAGGTACCAACCCAAGGAACCACACAATTGAGAGAGACTCTAAAATATTTTTCCAAACAAATTCATTAATACTACCATGATTAAACTTACCTCTTCCTTCTTCCATGATCCATGAAAGGACAAATTACATAAAATCCACCATTTCAATTCTTAATAAATATTTCCAACATTTTTTTATAGTTATAAACATGCAATTCCTTGATTTGATCTCAACCTACATTAGCGAAATAATCAGCCGCCTATTACTTTCCATAAAGTAATGAGAACTAAACCATCCTTTATGTTGAGCCAATAATGACCACACCTGGGTAAAGATATTCTCAAAATGCTAAGCTTTAGCCTTTTTTGTGAAAAGGCCTAGATAACAAACTAAAAATCTCCCTAAAGTTATGAAAATTCCACTGCTCAAAAAAGAGCTAAAGTTAAATCAGTGATCGTTGCCTATGCTTCAGCTTCATTATTGGTCCCATACTTAAACTTATAAAATTCCACCTGAATTAAAGACCCACTTTATAATATTTAATCATACAACCCACTCTAGAATCTCCTAGATTACCATGACACACTCCATCAAAGTTGAGTTTAAACCATCTTGGTCATGATGACCTATAGATTGCCAATGATTGATTACATGTGTTTACCCTTACTACCATTGACCCATTAACATGAGGAGGGAGAAATAATTTCCATTTAGCACACATATGCATATCCCACTAGGATAACCTCCTTTGATTACACTTCATCTAAACTAAATCCACGTATGAAAAATAAAAGTCTATCTCTTGCATAAATTCATGAAGAGTTGTCTCTTTTTCTTAAAAAAAGTGAGAATTTTGTTCTTTCTAAATTTTCTAAATAAAAATAGATGGGATGCATATCCACAGAATATAAAAAGAATGTTTCACATCTCCAATTGGGCAAGAATAAACTAATTACTCCAGTGAGGAATTCCAAACCCACAACAAATATAATTTATTACATATTACAAAAAATACCATAGTGTGAAAGGACACTCATATAGAAGGTATCCCATTATTTCTTATTCATATTTGCACAAACAAAACCTTGAGGGACTCTAAAATTTCCATCTTCCTTAGTATATTCCCATAGTCTTTCTCATATCTATTGAGAATGACCTTTAATTATTTATCTTATTCATCTTATGGCTAACCAAAGATAAAGGTATCATCTCCAAATTATTAATGTGAAAGATCACCCAAATTGTCCACCACCTTAATACCCTAAAACCTTCCAACTGACTTAGCCTCATTGAAATCTCTACATAAAACTTCCACCATCAACATGAAGAGAAAATTGGAAATTAGATCCCCTTATTGTAAACCACATGATTTTTCAAAAAAAATTCATGGATACCATTAATCAACATTGAAAACCTTAGGCCCACTATACAGCTAAAAATCCACTCATACCATTCTCTACTGAAACCAAATTTCACAAGAATATTCATAAAAAAAACAAGTTAACCTATTCATAAGGCTTATTGATGTCAAGATTAACCATCATCCCTTTCTAACGGTTATAGGAGAGGGAATGAATAATACCATGAGACACAATTATTGAATATTTCTATCTACCATGGAAAAATCTAGCTTGTTATTGAGAGATCAAAATTTCTAGGAGAGGATTAAGCCTGCTTACCACCACTTTAGAAATGATTTTATAGACAATATTACAAAGAGAATCTAGCCTGAAATCACTAAAATAAGATTTAGATTGACCTTCTAGAAATAAATAAATGAAAAGGACATTTAGGTTAGGAAATACCTTTATTCTCACCATGGATTCTTCAACGTTTTTCAAAACATCCACCCCTACCACTTCTTGAAAGAATGTAAAAAATGACTTTTGAAAGCTATCTAGATTAGGTGCTTTCTCCTTAACCGTAAAAAATACCACCACCCAAATTTCTTCCAGATAAAGTAGGCACATCAACTTGGAATTCATTTCATTGATAGTCAAAGATATAACTAGAACTATATGAGATATTTTACATATCCTCACCACTTAATAAACTCCAAAAAATTCCCACTACCTCTGCCCTTATTCCCCCCTAAGTTTCCAGTAACTCCCTAGTTTGCAACCTAATGCAGGAAATGTGAGCTTCACTTCTATTAACTCAAATGTAGAGATTAAAATAGGATAAATTCCTAACACCTTATTTAAGCCAATTAACTATAGGTTTTCCCTTCTAATAGATATCTTTTCATAGAAGTAGCTCCGTACTCCTTCGTAAAAAAAATCCAATGCATAAGCCTGGGTATCCATCCCCACTAGGGACACTTGATCATTGAGAGTTTTTAATTCCACCTCTTTCCTAGACTTTTCCTAAAGAATATTCTTAAAGTTCTCTTCATTCTAAATTTTAAGACATCCCTTAATATACCGAATTATTTTACACATTTAAAACATCAATGAACATGAAGGCAATATATAATTTTCCAAATAGTGTTATACTAAGGGGAAAAGGGATGAATCCCTAAGCCACATTAATTTGAGTTTTAATGGACATAGATCAAAAGGATTATCACACTTAGCTTTGCAAATAATGAGTAAATGATCTGATCCAAATCTTATCAATACCCGACTATCCACCATCTAGTTACTCTCTAACCTTTTTGGATTGATAAAAAAATTATCCAAACATTGAGTGATGTTATCAATACCCACTCACCTATTATTTCAATTAAACCAACCATATTTGAGAACCACATTCTCAAAATAATTATCGTTCACAAAACTATAAAAACCTCTAAACGCTTTTGGAGCTAAATAAACTCCTCCAATTTTCTTATTGGGGCATAAGACAACACTAAAATGTCGCCCCAAAACCACTTTATCATTTACAAACCTTCTCAATATATAATACAAATCCATCCAACAATGATCCTTTAGAAGCATTCTCATTGGACCATAGACATTTAGTAATAAAACAATTAAATTTGAACTGAAGCTATAGATTTGACATGACTTCCAATTATTCCCAAACTATAAAACTTAAATCATGGTTGTCAAGGGACACAAAATCAACACCAAACCTCTAGACAACCCAACTACCCCCACAAATTCACTATCCCATAATGACCAACTAGAAACCATCAATGATGAGGATTCCAGTAAATTGAACTTCACTTTTTGGAGTAGTAGAAGATGTGATTTCTCCACAAAAAGGAGATTCTTAATCAAGCATCTCTTTTTAGGGGCATTTAGGCCCTCAATATTCCAATATATTAGATTCATTTACCTAGATAGGAGACTTCAAGCCCCTTCCAAAATAAACAAATCGTTCCAACATTTCTTGTTTACCTCTAAAAGCATCCATTACCACCTTTTTCCAATTGGAATTATATCCCAACTTCTTATTTGGCCCCTAATTTGGGTGAGCTTTGGAAAACTAAGCATGTGATATGGAAAACACTTCTCTAAAATTTAATACCCCTTATGAATCCTCTTCTTCTTTTCCCTATGAAATACATAAACCTTCTTCGATTGACAGTCCTTCTACTCCATTAACTTGACCCTTCTCAACCTATGGTTTCTTTTCCACTCCCTACTAAGATTATTTTAGCAAGGAATAAAAGTCTCAAATTCTTTTTCAATAAACACAAAACTCTTCACCAAGGATGATGGTGAAATTATATCCCTTTTACAAAGATTTTATAAGATATCCTTTGTTTCTCTAATTTTAATGCTCTGATTATTCAAAGTTATCTCAGTTGAACTTTCCCTTTGAGAAGACCCTACCTAAGAACCCCCCCTCTTTTCATTCTAGGTTGCCACAAAGGTTTTATAGAAATACGTTTGGTTTGAGGGAAGTTTTCACCCAATATACAATAATTTTTAGTGTGACCAGGATGACAACACTTATAACATTTGAACAAAATTATTTCTACATCCACTATTTATATCTATTCTCACCTCTTAGATTTGATCAATATGATCTATAGAATCTCTTTATCCATATCCATGAAAAATATAACCCTTACATAATCCTTCCTTACACATCCAATAGAATCCTCACCAATCTTGATAAGAGTTCCTAGCAAACTTCCCAACACTGCTAAGTAATCCCTACCATAATACTTTAGGGTCAAACTAGACAAACACACTCATACTAGATACATCCCATTATGTGTAACAAATAGATCAAAATCAGGGATCCAAATTTGTATCCACATCCCCATAACATTTAAATAACAAATATATGATTATAAAAAATCCTTGGGTAGAAAGCTTACATTTGTTCCAAAACCCAATTTTTCTTAAACCTATATTTCAATCTCTCTGATCACTGACCATTTCATTCTGCACTTAAAAATTAGGGTAAAATCTAATAGGATCTCCACCTTTAGTTTAAATTCATCTGAATTCCACTCTAGAACCATATAATCTCCTATCTTCAAACTTTCTGCAAATCAAGAGAGGTCTTTGCCTAATGTTTCCTCCCTCCCTCCCCTTACAATCCCCTAGTTCAGAGACCCCATTAATTATTTATACCAAGAGGGAACATATTATACCTAATCCCCACTTTATTTAAAACATCCTTCCCCCATTATGACATATGAAAAACATGCACCTCTCTTTTTATTTTTTCCTTTCGAGTGCTCCTTCTTACTAAAATCCTTGACATCAGCCCACCAATCTTTAACCTCTTGAATTTCCTCCTCTAATTCCTTAATTATATGATTTATTCCATGACTTACCAAAAAATCTAAGGAGGAATTCCCTACATTTATTTCATTATACCTTTCCAAACCTTGCATTTGCTCCCACTCTCACCCTTGATCCTACCCTCATGCCATAATGTCCTGAGTAAGTATTTAAAAGGTCATCTTTTTTTACTATTAATATATTTTCATAATTTAATACATATTATAAATTATATTAGCCATATATAATTTTTATAAATTTTACACTAATTATATTGTAATTTATATAAAACTATTGATATAATGTGTATATGGATTACTGAGACAACACGTATATGGGCCATAATCTAATGTTGTTGAGTATATAATAAAGTTAATTTTTTAATATTTTTTTTCAAAAAAATATAATATTATTGTTTATACTATCTTTTAATTAATTATTTGATATTTATTTAAATAATTTCCTCAAAATATTTATATACCCAATACGTTTATTCTATATAGGCATCAATTTGTGTAGGGATATTTTTAGCTTTGTGGTTCTCACTGTAAATTTGTTTTCCATTACAATTTTTTTTGACTGCATGTAATGTTGTATTATTCACATTTATATTATAAATCTTATTAATGTGTGATTTAGTAAATTAAAACCTAATAATATATCATATATTTTATTAATATCAGTGCTCTTATACCTTTTGTGTAATTTATATATAATTATAATGTGTGTGTCTAAAATGCATGATTTAAGAAAATTTTAGATTTATTAATAATTAAATAACTTATTCAATTTTTTGTTGTTATGGTAACTACGACAAATCCATAGAGAAAAAAAGTGACAATGAAGAATAGCCTAAATTAATAATCCATTAGCATGAACCGATTCAGACCCACTCTAGATCAATAGCAAGATTATATCTACTAGAGGAAAATCGAAAACACATGATTAATTAGAAAACAAAAACACATGCTAAATATATTTATAATATAAGAAGTTTTTTAAAACACCACGTATGGATAATATAATATCATAACAAAACACATAGACCTCTCCTTTAGAATTCATATTAAACATTTATTACACTTGCAATTGAAGTTTGCATTCTATATTAATCAATAAATATCACCTCCACACCATCTGACACTAGTTTTACTCCTATATTAGTATATAAATATCACCTCCACAGCATCTATCACTATTTTTGCTGCTAAAAGCTTTCCCTATGTTTCTAAACTTTCCCCACTTTAAAATTAAGGTTTTGTTCCCCTTGCTTCCTCATCGTCAATATTAAAAAATCCTGGGGGAATGAAGATGCACTGTTTAGGTATATTGGTCCACAATCCTTCCACCATGAAGGCCAAGCTTCTCTACAATTTCATGATGTTATCTATTATTTCATGACTATGTTCAAATAAATATAGTTGTATTTTATACACATTGGACTCAATATCTAGACACTTTTTATGAAAAAAAATATAACCCATTGCATTTGATAACAACTTTTCCCTACTAATGGCCTAGGTAGCATCAAACATGTTCCTTCTACCAACTTCTTGGGGTTGAGAATAAAATCCTTCATTAGTTTTTTTTATGTCTTGTACTTTGACCTCCTCCATTCCACCAACATTTTCCCTTAACTTTTTCAGATAGATCCTCATGAAATGGTTTTTTATTTCCTTTTCAATGTTCTTAGAGAAATGGGATACTCTAGCCTCCCTTGCCATGTAATTTGAGGGTGCCACCATCACTCCTAATTATTTATTGACCATATAACCCTACTAATTATTTAGTCTTTTTCCTCTATCCATGTTTCTTGCTCATGGATTTTTGGTAACTCGAGGATCTTGATCTTCCTTTGCCAATATCATGTTGTTAGAAAGGTGGGATATCAATCACGCCAACATATAATAAATTGAAATTATATCTCCCTTATCTCATGACATCAAGTGTTCATATCTTTAAATAAGTGCCATAAAATATTGTGTTGATGAGATGAACACATACATTATACCTATAATATAATATACATGGGATTTGAGAAGGTATATATTTTTAATGTGAAAATATATCAGTTATATATTAATCTCACCATTTTCATTATATATATAGTCGGAGATGCATTTTCATCTAAACACATAATTTAAATTATGGATTTGATGAATGAGGTAAATGGAAACCTATAATGACTTGAGACTACATCCTTGTGAATAGAATTGTATTGTATTTATTGGGTATAAATTACAAAGACATCCATTTTTTTGGATTTTTTGTCATTGAAAGAAAGATAGATTTTTTAGTAGAGATGCATTAAAAATTTGAAAGTTTAGGGTTTGAATTAGTGACATGCATAATAAATTAATATTATTCACATTATATTTTATGGATTTTTTAATAAAAAATGTATATGTTAAATTTATATAAATAATAATGATTTATTTAATTATTATTTAAAAATATTTTTATATTGTTGAGTTTCTATAAGAAAAATATTTATATATATTTAAATTGCTTTGAGGTAATTGAATGGCAGTGGTCATTTTCTAAGATATTTTTATTAAAATGATTATATTATTTTATTAGCTTTTTTAATAGTAAGTGTATGTATAGTAACTTTTTTATATGTGTATTATTTTATATTTAATTTATTAGAATAAGCTATTTATTTTATATTGGATATAAAATTTTCTGAGAGTTTACATTTTACTTTCATACTTATTTTTGGGTATATATGAGAAAAGTTTCATATAGATTATACAAAAGGTATGGAAACACTGAGATAAATAAAGTATTTGATATATGATTAGGTTTCAATTAATTAAATCATAAAGTAATGATAATTATAATATAAATGTAATTTATAAGACATTACATGCTTGGAATAATTTTGTAAGGGAAAATATATTTATGGTGCGAATCATAAAGTCAAAGATATCCCTACAGAAATCATGGCCTATATACACTAATGGCATTGGTTACTTAAATCCTTGGAATAAATTATTGACATAAAAATAAAGTTATAAATTAATTAAGAGGCCAGAAAATAATACTAATGTATTTATTAAAAAAAAAAATCCAAAAAAATTATTACATACTTGTCAACATTGAACTATGGTCCATATACATGGTGTGTCAATAATACATATACACATTTTCTCAGTAGTTTGATGTGCATTATAAATTAATTGGTAATTTAATTTACTTTCTTATTATTATTTTTTTTACTTATACATACAACTAGTATAATTTATAGTATGTATAAAATTTTGACAATATTTTAGTAGTAACAAATGAGATACCATTATACATATCTCAGATAAATGTATGTAAAATGCTTCAACATATATCATTATTTAGGTGCCTATATTATATTACATTCATAACATAAATGGAATATGTGCCCCAAGAATGAAATTTATCATTGTATTTTAAATATATTTATCTAAGTTATGTATACTTGTATAATAACATCAATAGAATAAATAATATATATGTTTAATAAATTAACATATATTATTTAATAAATTAATTATGTTGTTGTATGGATTGATAGTGTGTTATTTAATGCATTCATAATGTGTTATTTAATACTAACTAAAGTTTACATGTAATACACAATATGTGTTCTTCTTGTTGTTTATTATCCTATAAATGCATTCAATAAACATTTATTCTTATGTTGTAAACATTTTTATTATTTAATAATAATTAAAGTTTATACGTAATACACAATATGTGTTATTCTTGTTGTGTATTATGCTATAAATTCATTCAATAAACATTTGAATACTACCTTTTATCATTAGAAATGATATGTTCCTATAATAAAAACGTTTACAACTTAAGAAGAAAAATTTAAAGCAATGATTTCACAATTATCAATGGTTGATTATCTACTACATAGTGACCTTTCCCAACATGTCTAGGATACTTACCTAGATGATTTCTAGGTTCCTTCCCTATTATATAATATCTACCTATAGATTATTATCAAGAGTCGACTAGAATAAAATCTATGTTACATATAATGTTAGCCTCTTGATAATCATGTGTTGTGGAAGTCATTCAAAAGAAGATATGGAAAATAATGACATATAATTACATGCAAAGGAATTACAAGGTATTGTTTCATAATATTAGGGATCCCAAACATAACAATCCTAAAAATTCAATGTCAAGATATGTATAATCTTGAAAATGTCCATGTTATAAATTTTATTTTAGAAATATCTATCTACTATATTCAATTAAATTAAACTCTCTTCTATTGGATTTTAATGCATAAGTAAGGATGCATATATTATTTTGATGTGTTACTAATTTAGACTAATGATAAGATTAAAATGATATTAAAAATAAAAATGGTATGGTCATCTATGAGATAAATTTTGATTTTTTTATAGTCAAACATTCATTTTGATAATTTATTAGAATAGTGATTGGGCATGTAGTCATTGTTACATTAGTTAAGATCAAATGATTATCTTTGAATAAATGTGGAAAACATACTTTATTTTTAGATGTTTTTTTGGTGACATTGATATCAATTATTTTTTATCAATATGTTTATTTATTCATAAAATCTCGTACATGGATACAAAGTCAAAATTGTTTTTTTGTCAAATTCCTCTTTTTTGATTAAATGTTGATAGAAGTTAGCATGAAATCAAGGTATGATTTTTGATACTAAAGAAACAAATAATTGGTTGTATTTTTTTTTTTTAATAATGTTTCGTGATTTGACAATGTGAAATCATTGGATTCATCCAAACATGGTTATGTAAATGGTTTATGGCTCCTTTTACGGTCAATTCAAACATATGTTATGGTTTTAAAGTATTTTTTATAGATAAACACACAAACAAAATATTTGGATTGTATTAATTTTTAGGGGAGTTAAAAATAAACAAGTGTGTCTCAATGAATCTAGAGAGTGTTCTTTTTGTTCTAACATTTTTTTGGTAATCAATATATTTATTATTCTCATAAATTTTTTGTCTAAGTCTACATGATTATAATTATGTTCCTTACTAAGACTTGATATATCATTAGAAGGAAATATTTTTACTCTAAATAATGCAAAGTATTATTAAAGGCTCCTATGAATTCTTAGTAATATGCTAAGGTAGTGTGGGTGCATAATAAGTTATAGACTTTGAACATAGACAAGGATGTAACAAGTCAATTTTTTATCATCTTCATAGTTAGTGAATATTAATATAAATGTAGGATAAACACCAAAAAATTTCATTAATGTTACATACTTAAGCAAATTCAAAAACAATAATATACGATAAATGTACACAAAACAAGTAGAGAAGACATTATAGAGAAGCATCAACATATGTCTATATTACTATCTCATAATCTTTAACTCGTTTAATTTACAAATTTATAATATTTATAGAGAAAAAAGGATCTGATGTGTCACATTCCAAACCTTTATTTTCTCTCATGAAGTATTATTTTCATATTCCATAGACTTTTGATATAAAATCATGTGTTGAATACATACAAAATGTGCAAATTATATAAAATATTATATATCTCACACAAGTAATTCATACATAATCTATAATTTCATACTTCTATGTATACTACCATCACTTTTCCATACATAAAAACATGTCTCACCAAGAGAAAATATCACATGAAGTGTATTGATTCTAGATATTATAGAGTTATATGTGTTATAGTGAGAGATTGTTAGAAAAATAATTTTTTTGGTTATTTATAAAGGTGTCATTAATTGGTTTTCACCTCTTATGCACTACTCAGCCACCTTTTCATATTTTTAACTATGAAATCTACCCATATGCCATGATTTATAGGGTTTAATAGATTAATAAGACTAGGAGGTTGCCCATCCTAGGTTTACAACCTTCTTCACTCCACTCCTAATGTTTGTGGCCTTTCTTAGTTACACATTCTTCAAATTTTCAAAATTTAGAACTCATAATACCTAGAAAGATAGAGTAGGCATAGAGTAGGAAAGATGAATTTAAAGAGGATTTGAAGAGGGTGGTGTGACTTGATCTATTTCATAAGACGCTACTATGAAATAACATGGAATTTATAAAACTTTTCTAAAGATGACATAGATGTGGAGTCAATTACTGAAGACATTTACTATAAACTGATCTATCAGCTAAGGTTATTTCATAGTTTTCCTATTTTAAGTATCTTCTTTCATTTGTACCAATGGAATGAGTTAGGGCTCTAAAATGATCCAATCAAGATATTTGTCCTTGTGTAAAAAAATCTGGTTTGAACTATCTCAAACCAACTAGAGTATCATGTACCATACTAATCAATGTTCAAAATGGAGCTTCGCTCTATAGAATAGTTTGTATGTCTTAATCCTCTATAAGAGTAAATGTGTCCCTTTCCTACATGATGTTAATATTAATGTCCTAAAACATATACTCCATCATATGTATACATCACTTGTCTACATGACATCAAATGTGTTGCAGACCATCTTATTTTTCCATGTATTCATCTTATCCATGGAATCATCTCTTGATGTAAGATACTCCTCCAACATATATTCCATTTGATCTCATGTAGATGCATGATTCTCAATGGATAATTTGGCTCTGTCTTCCTTGGAGATGTTTGTATTCCCCTTACTCCAAGTGTCCTGTATAAATTGTTTCCAATGGTGCATATTGTGAGAAAATTTTGTTGTTTTTTATAAATAATTGTGAATGATTTGAT
This sequence comes from Torreya grandis, assembly GCA_037957365.1. Taxonomy (NCBI): domain Eukaryota; kingdom Viridiplantae; phylum Streptophyta; class Pinopsida; order Cupressales; family Taxaceae; genus Torreya; species Torreya grandis. The sequence goes on from JARHVA010006598.1 coordinate 804,369, forward strand.
CATATTATTTAAAGAGATAAAAGATTATATTTATTTTAGCCTTAAAGTGCTAACCTTTCACTTAGATTTATTGGAGTTTTTATGGATGTACCCAACCTTAGTGAGTTGAGAGAGTAAATCTAAGTTGTTTCTCTTTTGACATCAAGTGATCTCCTAAGACTTGGACCATCAATGCTACAAAAGACATCATCTCTAATTTTTTGGGCCTTTACTAAGTGTTTGATCAAAATATAATTTTTTTTATATAATCTATATATTGTCTTTCTCCATCTCATTTTCCTTCTAGGAAAATAAATATTATAACATAAAAACTCCCTCAATCTACTTTATCAAGGTGAGTTGGGTCATATCAAGTCATGAATTTTAACTTGTTGTGGAAAAAGAAAGTGATGTCACATAAGTTATGGTTGGTGTCAACTGGTGCTATTTTTATATGACTAAGAGTATAAATGGTGTTCATCTTATTGGTGGAGCTTGAATGCCCCATAACCAATGACTAGTAATCTATAGTATATTATGTAACACCTCTTATTTCACCCCTCTTATATTTATCATAATACTTTTGATATCCTAGAAGGATTGAGAATTAAAAATTAGTTTATTTATTTCCTAGAATATTTGTTATGTAGCATTTTCTTTCTTGACAAGTTTTTTTTGTTTATGATATGATTTATGTATTCTTATTAATTTACATCTCCTCCTTTACTTTAGTAGTTGTCTCCACATGTATCTTTACTTGTTCTATAGCATACTTCACAACTTTTTCTTTTTGAGTCTTATTTTTTTACTTCCTTTCCAACTCTTACTTTCTTCTTAACTTCCTTTGTTATTGCATCAACCTCAATTTTATACTTATGCTTTTCTTGTTGTGGTAGAGATAATTTTTGTTTCTTTTTGGCATCCTTATATTTCAACCTAGTCTCTACCTTATTTTATTCTATGTTCATGCACCTCCTTTTACACCTTTTATTTGTTATTTTTTACAACTTCATGTTCTTATTTCTTATTTTAGTTTTATTTTTCATGCATGGACTAATCCAATTTGGCATTTTCCTCTTATTCCTTTAACATAGTAGCATCTTCATCTACTTTCATAGTTTCCTACACTTTTTCTATGAAATATCCATCAATGGTGGCTTTTCTCTATTTTTGGTTGAATTATGGGTTTTTGTGTTTTAATTTATTGTTATGTAGTGGATGCCTTAGGATGAACTACCTGAGTTTTTGTATAAGGTTAAAATGAAGGATAAAGGGTGAAGGGAGTGCATAACTAAGTGGGGAATGTTTTGGGGAGGGAGGAACTAAAGAAATAAACACACTACACTTACTCACCAGTGTCTTCACATGATCATGTGAGACTAAGGTTTTATTTTAGCACATGGTTATATAGGTTTTTAAAATAGGATTTTTTTGTACTCCTTGGCTTCCATTAGATTATTTTTCCTCAACAATATGTAATGTGATAAAAGTTCCCATGCTATTTGTAATTATAAGTTAGGTATTATTAGTCTAATGAGTGTGTAGTTTGTGTTAGTTATTGTTGTGGATGTTCTCATCAAAAAAATTATGACTCCATACCTAATTATTACTTATTCATCTATGGTGTTTGTGTGGATGTAGTTCATGATATTTTTCCTACTACTTGTCAAATATCCACCATTTTGCACTTTTTTTCCTCTTATTTTACAATTACATTGATAATAATGGACCTAGGAGGTGTCATTATTTGTAATAATAGTATATATGGAACAGTTTCATAAAATTTAAAAGTGTGCACTACCTTCTAGAAGAATCATTGATTCTCCACCACCTCTTTATAGACATATTTGACTTTTCCTATAACATTGATTTGTATACTTAATGATTAGTGATTTTCAAGATTTCCATGTCATACTCAAAAATGATATGGAGAATGCAATTGTTAGTTAGCCAAGGATTTTTTCTTTCAATCCACTTTTTAGGTGGTGAGTACGCTTTATGTTCTAGGAATTTTCTATTTTTTATGGATTTTTGTGATGATTACATATAAGGTTTCACTTGTGCATGTTTTTTTTCTATTACTTCTCCTTATTTTTATGAAAATGCCTTATGAGGCATGGATCATATTTATGTAACTATGCTTGTAACTAGTTCTTTTTATCATAATGCTTACACATGCACATCTTCTATGGTGATTAAAAATGGTAGTGGTGTGATTGGTGCCTATAAGATCTCATCTATTATTATTTGAATATCATTATGATGTTTTATTACTTATATGGGTGGTCCCAAATATTGGATTACATATGTATCCACCTAAGGGAGAGAAATAATGAGGCCCTAGATTTATACACACCATTGATTAAAATGGCTAGGTTGCTCATAATATTTCCTTATTTTGGTGTGTATGATATTTACAAAGGCAATAGTAAGCCAAATATCTAAATCAAGTGTGATGGGACCATCATGGCACTTCAATTGTCTAAAAAAATAATAATACAAAAAACTAGTAATAGAAGTTTTTTGATGCACTAGTGATGACCTTTTAAGTATTAATGATTAGGATAGTCACTTGGAACATGGTGTAGTTTAATTTTATTTTGAATTAATTAAAATAAACATGTAACTTATACTACCTAATATATTTTGTCTTAGATAATTAAAAATAAATAAAACTTGTTTGATATTTATTTATATCAGTGCATGACCAATTGGATCTGTTAAACCTAGCTAGAGGAACACTTATCACACAACTTGAATAGAGAGGGTTACAAAGGCTTTAGGAAAAAAATATAATGCATTTAACCTAAATAGATATCCAATAATGGAATTAATATAATCTAATATTATCAAATCTTAGAACTTAAATTATGGGGATGGTTGAAACAAAACTAGATTTTGGTAGAATAAAGTAGACTAGAGTAAAAATGATGTTATACTAAATGTTATCCTACTAAAGAGAATGTGTTATGGAAATAATTTGATACAGGAAATGGAAAATAGTTACATAAGGTATCAAAATAACTTGTTCAATAATTATACATATCTTAAAATTAACAAGCAGGCAATGTTCAAAATTAATGATTGGATGCATTGGCTCATAGATGGCTAGATGGAATATACCAAATGGTGGGTAGTAGATAAATAAGTCATAGTAATGGAAAATTTAATTTTCCCCATACTATTAAAAATATCTTAGTATGTTTATTTGAAGTGTTTGACATCGTTAAACTCATTCACATTGGAGTATAATGTATATGCAAGAATGCATAGGTTCATTTGATTTTTTCTTATGTCATTATAATACATAAATTAAATAAATATTATAATATATATATGGGTTTATCATTTATGAAATAATTTCTAATTTTTGTTTAGCAAAAGATTTGTGTTGCTAATTTATTGGAATAGTGATTGTGTATGTAGTCATTTTCAGGTGATTTAAGCCCAAGTCAGTGACTTACATGAATAAAAAGAGCTTATATTATTTGTCTCAGCTTTGTTTCTAACACTAATATGGGGATTTAAATAAAATTTTCATTTATAAACTTCTATATGGGGATATAAGGTCAACATTTCATTTTTGTCAAATCCCTCTTTTGTGATTATAAGGAAATCGACATTTGGGATTACAATAAAATAAAATTAAGATATTTTCACTGAATATATATATATATATATATATATATATATATATATATATATATATATATATATATATATATATAATGGGATTTATTTTTTATATAATGTTATTTTGTTTGACTACATGGAATGATTGGCTTCTTGTAACAAGAACTTTTAAAATGGTTTGTGGCTCTTCCTATGGTTTATGTAAAAAATAGGTTATGGGTTTAAAATATTATTTTATTTTGATCTCTCTATGTGCATAGATTATAGATTAGGCATGTAGTCATTTTTAGGTGAGTTAGATATGAGTAAATATCTCTTTGTGAATGTAGTAGTAATATAAATTTTATTTCAATTAATTTGCTAACACCAATGGTTATTTTCTTTGTAATCAATGCATTTGTTCTTATCAAGTTTTATTTACGTCTATATGATAATTATTTATTTTTTGTCAAAGCCTTGTTCTGCCATTTTAATGTAATATTTTTTCTCTAAATAACATGAATTCATTCTAGATTTCTTTTTTATAATACTATGTTTTTTTACATCATGGAATTATTTGATTCTTATAAATAGAGATCTATGAATGGTTTACATATCTCCTTAGTGTTTACATAAAAATAGTTTGTAGGTTTGAAACATTGCATTATTTTGCTATATTAATGTGTATAGACAATAGATTGGTCATGCAAACATTGTCAGGGAAGTTTAACTCAAATCAATGTCTCTATATGAATGCAGTGAGCATGTTCTATTTGTTCATTTTATTTTTTTCTCATAAATTCATGTTTTAAAGGGGCCCTACCATTTTACAATAGAAAAAATATAAAACAATCATAGATCAATGAGATTGCTTTCCAAAGGGAAAATGTCTCAAGTAGAAACCATGCCACAAAAAAGGTACAAGCTCAAAATAGAAATAAGAGATATTAAGACCCTCCTATGCTATTTTATTTTCAATAGTTAAGGGCCATATTTAGTGGTTCCATCTCCTTGTTACCCTTACCTTTCATTTTTTCTTAGAATAGTCAAATCCCTTGTTTACTCTAAATCAGGAAAGATTTGAAAGGAAACTTCAAAAACATCATTACTTTATGGTTCTTCAATGAAACCCTAGCCACTAAACTCTCATTTGAATTAGGATTTTATTAAAATTTTAAACATATTCAATATTTTGTTTAATTTTTTTTGCTAACATTCATATCAAATTTTTTAATTAATATGTTTTTTATCTTCATATATTTATTTTTAGGGTTGAAGAGTTATTATTTTATTCTTTTAACAACCATCAAATAATTAACTATGATTACATTATTTTTTTAGTAATATGTTGTTTTGACTTAAAATTTATATTTTTTTTAAAAAGAGAATTTATTTTATACTTTGATATAGTTTTATTGTTAGTTCAAATATTTAAATTAAAATAATTATACATGTAATCATAAGTGAAAACTTCATTTATAAAAATAAATGATAATTTATAAGTTCATATGCATGGAGAAAATGATTTTGATAGATGTGTTGTTATACATTGTGTATAGGAGTATATAAATATGTATTTTCACTTTATCATAATTTATGAAAAATTCATTTACGAAAATAAATGATAATTTATAAGTACTTATGCATGGAGAAAATGATTTTGATAGATGTGTTGTTATGCATTGTGTATGGGAGTATATAAATTTGTATTTTCACTTTATGGAAGGTATATCAATCACATCCTTTTATGTTAATCTATACTTCAAAACACATTTTCCCTTTTTAGAAAGCAATTAGTGAAGCATGGAAACTTTAGATTAAAAGTACACAAAATAAACATTTCATATTGAAGGTAAAGTTTTGAATTTATAAATACATATTGGAGAGTCATTAAAATTTGTGAATGTTTTGGGTTCATATACTTCATTTATGATATCAAAATGGCTTACATTATTATGATTTCATTTTTGCTAAAGCACATATTGGGGAGTCATTAAAATTTGTGAATGTTTTAGGTTCACATTTTTCTCTTATGATATCAAAATGACTTAAATTATTATGATTCTATTTTTCCAAAGCTCTAATTTTTTATTAGAAGGGGTTTCATAAATAAATACGTGGAAAATTGATGATCAAGATTAATAATAAATAAAGGTACAATTTTTATTTCAAGTAGTACACAAAATTAGTTGTGTTTTTATTTATTTTTAATTATAATATATTATTTATAATATGGAATTGTTTACTTTTTCTGGAAACAAAATTTTTGTTATTTTATTTTTGTCAAAATTTGTCTTACTATATTTTATTTATTATGCACTTTTAGATGGATTGATCAATGTGTATAAAATAAGTATGGATTATATGTAATATAAACGCGTTGATATTCATATAATCATCTATAATACAATTATTTTAATACTAATAACTTATTTTTTTAACATAAGAAATAAAAAACAAGAAATCGGATTTAACATAAACTACACTTATTTAGAAAGGTGGTATTTTGAATATGCCTTTTTTACAATTAGTATAAATGTCATCTAAATATATAATTTCTACTATATTATCCATGCCCAGTAAATATATGTTTTTATATTATATAGTGTCAACAATCAAATTTTTGGTCTAATTATTTTCTTTCCAAACTAAAGGTTATAAGCTCTAGGCTTATTCAATAATATAAATACATGTTTTCAATTCATTTAGGATATTTTCCATCATATTTAATTATAATTTAATATAATTTGAGATCTCTTCTTGTAATATGAATAATAGAGGATATATATAGTTTAAGGATCTTTTATTGTGGTTACTTTATGTTTTGTGGTTGTATTAGTATGTATTTTTGAAAGCCTTGTTCTTTTATTAAAAGGTAAGATACATCCTCAAAATAATACATATTTGAATTTATTTTATAATATTAAGTTATTTAACATTGTGGAATCTTTTACTTCTTATAATTAAAATTATATAAATGGTTTAAAGCTCATCTTGAAATTTATATAAAAATAAATTGTAGATTAAAAAAGTTATCTCATCTTAATAAGTCCATGTATGTATAATAGAGATTGGGATTGTATACATCATAAAGTGAAATCAACACTAATCAATGTATCATGTGAATGCAACAAGTTTTTTTTTTCCCTCTTTGTTTTCGTTAACATTGTTATCATATTTTTTATATATACCCATATTTATCCTAAACTTCTATACAAGTAAAGAATGGTATAATTTTATTCTTACGAACACCATGTTTTGTCGTAAGTAGTAGGCGGTCTTTGTTTGAATATAGCAGATTTTAAAAAATTATGTGATAAAACAATACAAATTATTAATGTTTTAATTCAGAATATACCTCACAATTGACATGAATATATATATATATATATATATATATATATATATATATATAATAAAAGAGAACAAAAACATAAATAAATGATAATTTTGTTTATATAACAAGTGGCATATTGCTCTATTTTACATAAACTTTGAACATTTTAAGACAATATTATGCATTGCACAAAAATGGTACCTAAAGGAAGGTGAATTTTAAATTTGGTAATATTATACATGAAAATTATTTCCTTCAATGCATGTTATTGGTAAGACATCTAAAGTTGACTAGTAACACCTCTTTCAATAATACACTTAAGATGTAACATTGAACCAACTTTAAATTCACTACTAGTCCATCAAACAAGCGTAGTCAACAAGAAGTAAGTAAAAAAAGCCTTACATCTTCAACATACAACCCAATAAAAATTATATTATCCTGAACAACAAACATGCTTCTTGCTAGAAATTGATAAAGTTCTAAAACCTTCCCCTAATGAATCTTTTTGTAGGGGCGAAGGGTGATTCTAATTGAATCTTAGACAGATGGATTTCTTATTTTATTATTCTTTCAATATTTGATCCAATCTCCTCTTTCTTCTCAAAAATTGGATCCTAAAATGACATGAATGTCTATTTTTAAATTAATTAATAGGCTTGAATTTATCAGTTTAAGCATTGGTCATTTTAATTTTTGCTATTATAGCATTTTGTTCTACCCTAGCTCTTGGCTTCACAAGCTTCTCTAATGATCTTATATCATTCCTTAGATCCATGGTTACCTCTTATGTTACCAAGGTATCCTCCTTTTTGTTTACTTTAGCACCAAGGTTTCCAAATATGGTTTTGAACTATTTTTCTTGGGGGATGAAAACCTAGATCCATGGTTACCTCTTATGTTACCAAGGTATCCTCATTTTTGTTTACTCTAGCACCGAGTCTTCCAAATATGGTTTTGAACCATCCTTCTTGGGGGATGAAGCTTCATCCACTATATGTAGTTTGGGAAAGTTATCATTCTACTATGAAGTCTCTTTGTTTCTTTTTGCAATTCTATGAGTTATTTTTAGGTGGACTATTTCAAAACATCTACGACAATGGTAGAGTAGCCCTTTGTAATCTATAAATTATTTTTGAGATTTATCTTCGACCTTGAAATCAATTGTGGTTTGGAATTTTTTTTTAAGATATCAATGAAAACCAACAATTTTGTGAAAGTTGTATGAGATAAATCTGAATTTTTATGATCTCTGAATGGATACCCACCAAAATATCCCTTAATGACTTTTAGGCAAGGATCTACCCATAACTATAGAGGAATGTATAATAAGACTAACTAAACCTTTCCTCATGGGATAGGTCATTTAAAAACCTTGGACATATCCACTTCTCACAACATGAGCATAACTTATTGTCACCATATTAGCATGTCTAGATAGATGTAGTTATTCTTTAATCATATTTTATTTATTTTTATTTGATTGGATTAAATATCATGGGTTTACATGATTCTAGAAATATTTACAAAGGAAATAAAGATTAAAAAAATACGCTCACACTAGATTCCTCTACCTATGGAAATTGAGAAGGTATGACAACTAAGAAAACAATATGCTAAAAAACCAAAAACTTACTCAATCATGCAACATAAATTACCTTCCTCTAGTAACACAGTTACCATCAACTAATCTTCTTTGAATTTTTTTCCAAGTGTAGCTTTTTGATGGGGCATAGCTTTACTTTCAATCATCCCTTTTGAAAATTATACTCCGAGGACCCCCTAAGCAGAGGGTCATACTGGAAGATTGAACTGTATCTCTTTTACCTTAAATTTTTTCACCTCGATCCACTCTTCCTTGTCTTCTATAACTTCTAGTTGAACTGGTAAAATAAATATTAATTTATTTAAAGGGATGCCATTTGTCTTCCATTGATGTAACATCATTTATTTTTTCACTAAAAATGTCAATCTCTATGTTCACCTATGTAGAGATATCTAGATCATAGGTCTCCAATTCTATGTTTGAAACCTTTCTTGAAGTATTTATAACTATGAGTAGGTATTATTTTGCATGAATAGGAATTAAATGGTCCTCATTTGGAATTAGGGATTCAAGATCATCTGAAGATGAGGTTGAAACATCACTTTTATAATCAACCATCATTGTATGGTGGGTAGGAAGGAAATCCTTACACTAGGAAAAATCCTTCTTTATTTTGAATTAGTTGTAGTTTTTGGTCAAATTTATAGTATTACAACTACAACAATGAAACAACAAGCCTTCATAGTATGAAGAGCTTTGTTTTACTCTTTCTAAATATATTTTTCTTTTTCATAGGATTTTTTGGTGTTTTTTTTACTTATCTCTAATGTTTTTATGTATCTAAAATTTTTAGATATCTTCATATATCATTAGCATTCAAAATTTCTAGAAACATTCCACTATATTTTTTTGGATATGATTTTGATCACATTTCCATTTGGGGTGATTTATCTAATGTGTTTGATATTATTTTGTTGATTTTTGTGTCATTATTTCCTCAACTCAAAATTAAGAACCCTTTATATACAAATCCCTTAGATGCATTTAAGAATAAGAATTTTTTTATCACAATATGACTTGTAAAGTTCACATTATTTATAGATTATTGTATATATAAAAATATTAAATTATTATATGTATTATATATTTTTCATGCATGTATCATAGGAGGACCTAAGACAAATAACACTTATACTTACGTCTACATGATTTGACAAACACTAACATTCACAAGAGAAATACTTGTAGTTTGAACCCTTTTAGAGTATTTAAAATGTAGGTGACAATCAACTTATCACAAAAAATTGGTTGAGATCATAGAAACCCAATCACTAATCTATTTTGAATGTGTCTATTCATTAATAATGTGAAGTTAGGGTTTGGGAAAAAGATAAGGTCGATAGTTTTATTTGCGTAGGATTGAAAGTGATCAAACATAGAAAAACCATCTACAAATTCATGTGCACATTTTCAAGTTAAAAAAATTGTTTCAAACATCTTGGGCGAGTCTTTAAAATAATTGAGGAATTGAAAAATATTTATGTATCTAATAAATTTTTAAATAAGTCATGTATTTTAACATTTTTTTCCTAATTCAAGTCAAGATAGACCTATTATAGATGCATCTATAGACTGTAACACTCTATAGAAACTAGAATTGAGTTATATTTAGGTGATTACTTCTTATCCATTAGATTCTTGGTAATTTTCATATTTAATATGTTAAATTAATTAAATGTGCCATTAAGTTTTTTTTAATTTCTAACATACATTATGTAATCTGCATGATATCATTTTAATGCTTATTTAGATACACCGACTAAAATTAATGTAAATAGTGTTTGAAACCATATCTGCCAACTAAAAAAATTATGGTAGGCAAAAGATGCTTGATGTTTCTTTAATGGATGAGATGAAGGTGAATATTAATGAATCAAACCTTAAAAATATGCATGATATTATTTTTATCATTACGACATCCATCCCTCCAATGAATTTATTTATTTTGTAAAACCCATTTATTTACATTCATCTTCCCTGAGCTCATCTCTTTCGAACTCATGATGTTTAATGTGGCTAAAATGTTCATTAGGATGGAGAAGGGTAAGGATAAAATGGAGGTGGTAGGAAATACCATTAAGAAGAGAGTATTCAATCCAGAACCTAAAGATTCAGACTTGGTGGGAATTTCAAAAACAAAATGGAAGTGAATATTAATGAATAAAACATCGCAAATAGACATGATATTGTGTTTATCATTTACGAAAACCATCCCTAGAATGAATTTATTTATATTTTAAATCGTATTTATATGAATTCATCTTCCCTAAGCTCATCTCATTTGAACTCATGATGATTAATATGGCCAAATGGTTCACTAGGATGGATAAGGGTAAAGATAAAATGGAGGAGGTGTTGACCGATCTTGAAGAGTCAGACTTGGTGGGCATTTCAAAAATAGAATTTTATTATTAATATTAATGAATGAGATGGGGGTGAATATTAATGAATAAAACCTCACAAATACACATGATATTTTGTTTATCATTTATGACAAGCATCCCTAAAATGAATTTATTTATTTTATAAAACCTATTTCTATGCATTCATCGTCCCTGAACTCATCTTGTTTGAAATCAATTTGCTTAATGTGGTCAAGAGGTTCACCAAGATGGAGAAGGATAATTATAAAATGGAAGAGGTGTTGGAAAATACCATTTTGAAGAGAGTAAACAATCTGGAACCTAAAGAGTCAAATTTGGTGGGCATATAAAAAATAGAATGTTGCTATATGTCTTCAACCCATTTCTATTTACTATTTTTATATTCATCAAAGAAACTCTAGATAAACTTGTGTTGGGTATAAATGGACATGATGGAATGTTAATGAGCTTGGAATAAGTTTCTACTTAAACGTGGATCAAAAGAGGTATAATGGTATTACTAAATGTTTTATTCTTCGTGTTATTTAAAATAGAAGCAAGCACACTGCAAAATACGTCCCAAACAATGAATCTAAGCAATTGTTTATTGGTTCAATTCCTTTGACAAAGACGTAGATGATATGAAAGATAAACTATATATTTAAATAAAGTGAGATAAAAGTGATGGAAATGCATTATGGTCTTGTGGGAAAATAGGTTTATCTTCTAATTCCAATGTTGAATCCAAGCATATTCATTTCCTTCTCATATTTTTTTCTCCTCCTCTCTCCACCGATTTTTATTCTCTCGTAATAGGTGAAAACCCCCCTCCTTGATTTAATCGGTTATATGAATTTTAGGATATCCCACTTGGAATATCCCACTTGGAGTAGACTATTCTTGGAATGGAAAACAATGTCACAATTATTGACAAGAGAAATCTATTGAGGATGTACATGACATTTTAATGCTCATGAGAAAAACATGGTGTATATTACGGTGGACGATCCTACATGACACATAGGGGATCTATTTTTCTTGGCAACCTCTCTTAATAACTTCTGCGTAGCATGGCCTTGAACAATTTTATGTTACTGATGTCGGTGTTTAGGTTGGTTTTCTAACTACTGACATTATTATGAGTTTTGGGTTTTATTTGCAATCTTTTTTACCGACTTTAATGGATTCCATTTTTTTTTTCCTTTGTACTAAGTTTTACTATTGTTTGGATAGATTACACAAGGTTTTCTTTATAAGTAACTTATTTTTATTGTATTCATGTGTGGTCACAATAACTTTCATTTAAATAATAAATAATTAATATTATTTTAATTTATTAAATAATATTATATATTTAATAAAAAACTGAATTTAATTTATTTATTATTTTATTAAAATACAAAATACAAAATGTGAATATTTTAAAACTTTTTATAGTGTGACAAATATATCTATTTTGTTAAAAATACAAGATAAATAAGTTATAAAGTTATTGAATCATTCATAGTTTTCTATATTTATTACATGTTTGGCCTAAATATTTGTGTTAAGAAATTTAAGGATTTCGTAAGCAATTTAAAGAACACATGGATTGCATACACATTTATTAGCAAGGGGGGGAATTATGAATAAAATATATTAATTTGGGCATTTTACTATCTAGCCTTTTTCTATTTTAGAAACTTTTTTGAATCATGCAATATATTATAGGTTATTATAATTTTAATTTTTTTTAAAATGTGGGATAATTTAAATACAAGAAAATAATATAGTTGTATTCATAAATTGAATGTTTTCATAAAAAAATTATTAATTTATTTGAGATTTTATTGGTGTATGTTTAAATCATCTCAATGTGACCATATAAATATTCATTACCCTAATTATATTGTTACACATGTATTATTATTTTTATTAATTAAATGAAGGGTTTAATATATGCACACCCATATGAGACAATCATGGATCCCAACTCTCAAGCTGTCAATCATTCAATATGTTAATAAGGCATTAGTCTACCAAATTTCATCATCAAATATATTTTATATGTCTCCCATTGTAGATCATCTAATATTTGGCAAGAGTTAAATTTATTTTTTTCCTTAAAAATGCATCCAATTAATTATTACACTACAACTTAAATAACATACATCCTAATTTTTTCATTATTATATTCTAATAATTTTTATTTATATAATAACAATATAACCTTGTTATTATTTCTTGAAAGATTTTAATTAAATGTGTTTGTATCTCAAAAGATAATTAATTAACAAGACCCTAATATAGAGTCATCTTATTCATATTACAAATCTTTCATCTTGATCACATATCCTTTAGAGGCATTTAGTAGATTTTAAGATTTTTATTTTATTTTATTTTTTAATAAAAATTAAATGGTCAAGGATAACATAGCCATCTTATACCGATTTTTAAAAAATGATTTAAAGAATAAAGGATTTTTCTGGACCGTACATTAAAAAGTTTCCAAGTTTTCAATATTCAATGGTTCTAGATCATCGTACACAAAATTAAGTAAACCAATGCCCCAATTCATTCAATGCCAACGTACAAGTTTCAAGGAAAATACGAGAGTCAAAGAAATGATCATAAATATTATACTAAATTTGAATTAAAAAAACTTATGTAAAGATGGATTCTAAGTAATTAGCATATAAAATAAATATTCTAATTTACCACACTTATCCTTATTATATGTAATAGAAGATTATCTTTTTGTTTTTAACTATCAAATGTATTTTTGTTCACATCTTAACTAGATTAGTAGTGTATATTACTATCAATTAAAATCCTATTCACATATTTTTTAAAAAGATTGACAAAGAAAAAATAAGAAGATAGTTATTGGTAATTATTTATTATTATTAGCCATTTTTGGATATTAGTTTATAAATTTAGTTTAAATTATAAAAAATTCGGCTGAAATCATTATTATTTTTAAAAATGGTTTATTTTAGCCTTAAAACATCCGCAATTAAGATATATTGATCATTATATGTTTGAATTCACTTCTTTTAGTTTAAAATAAAGTTCACTTTTAAATAGTGGCATCGAATTGGCCCTAGTTAAAGAGAAAGTATTTATAAACCTTAATTCAAATTATTTAAAATTTTAAGTGAAATTTTTACATTATTAAAACATAATAAAACTTAATTAACCTTAATTATACCTAGTTGGTCATATTCATTACTACTTAATATTAAAAAAATTATTGATTTAGTCTAAGTACTCACTTATTTGAATTTATTTGGTTGTTATTACACATTATTTTTCATAAGTGGTATTCAAACTACAAGAGTAAGTTACGGGAGGGAAATAAAATACTCCATTTTGTAAATATTATTTTTATTTCAAATTATATATTACTAGAGCATGTGATAATTGCATTGATGATAATCACATATAATTCACCCTTATTTATGTTGTATAGATGAGTGAGTTAGTTTCAATACAATTATGGATAAAACTACCACTGATTTGTAATAATTGATTACAATTATCATATTTTTTTTTGTGTTTGATCACATTTAGTTCTATGTAGATAAACTTTTCTACCTTATCTTTTGCCAAAACCATAGATTCACATTATTGATGAATAAAAATTTAAAAATAGGTTAGTGATTGGATTTGTGTGATCTCAACGAATCATTGATGATGAGTTGATTGTCACATACATTTCCAATACTTCAAAAAGAGTTCAAACTATATGTAATTTTATTAAAAATGGGAGTGTGTCACAAATCATGTAACTTAATTTATAAGTAATATTTGTCCTAGGCCCTCCTATGATACATGCATGAAAAATATATATAACATTTAAAAATTTGAGATTTTCATAAAAGAAATAAGTTAGGAGTAATTTACACTTTGTAGGTATGTTTGTGATCAATAATACGGATTCTTAAATGCCTCTAAGGATTTTTATATACATAGTTCTAAATTTTAAACTAAGGAAATAATGGCACTCGAAAATCAACCAAATAATATCAAACAAATCAGACAAATTTACCTAGATAGAAATGTGATCCAAATCATATACAAAAAAGACACTAGAATCTTTCTATAATTTCTAAATGGTAATGATAGATTTAGTTGTATGTGGATTTTAGAACTATGTAAAACATAGATATAAGTAAAGGACCAAGGATTCCTATGACAATGAAAATAGAGCTATAGATAGTAAAAAAGTCACTTCGTGTCCAAGCAACCTAAATAAGAAGATAAGAGACCAAGACAAATGTGCCAATAAACTACTTATTCAAAACTAAGAATTTATATATGTAAACTCAAATGAAAAACATTGTATAAACAAAGCAAACCTAGTATTTAAATGCAAGTAAAAAATGTACTTAAAGTGATAAGGAGAAAGCAAACCTGCATTAACGATTGTGAGCTCAAAATTTTTATTACATAAATGTTCCATAATTTCCATGTGTTCTTAAAAAAAATGATGTATTTAATTAAATAGATACATATCTAAGTTTAAAAAAATTAGTATTAATAATAAATAAAAATGAAATAGAAAAATAAATACAACTTTATAAACCTATTAATATGTTTCTCATGAAGTATGCTCATGTTGTAAGGAGTGGAGATGTCATGGATACTTAAATTATCCATCCCATGAAGAAAATGTTTTTTTAATTTTTCTTATTTTGTTTTCTTTATAGAATAACAACCTTCTAAGTAATTTTTGGAGAAGTGGTCATTTGTTCAGTATTGTATAACCTCAATTTCACTATCATTTAATTGATCATGAACTTGTAATATATTCAATATCAAAATATCATGCCTTATAATAAGTTAATATGGAAAGGTGTATCCCAAATAGCTTGCATATAAATCAAATGAATCACTATAAATAGATTTTATAACCAAAATGTTATTTTCAATGTCAACTTGAAAACATGAAACTATAATAGAGAGTAGAAGAGCAATGTTTATTCCCTCAATCTAATCTAATCAATGATAACATTTGATATAAAAATACAATATTTTATTGAATATGGTCTATTTGAAAATTTATAAAATCTTTAAATATATAACCCAAGTAACATATGCATTGTATATTATCTGATATGATTCAATCAATGTTAATGTGTATTATATAGCAACATAATCAGTTATTCAATTTATTCAATTTAATAATCTTTAAAATACTTAAATATGTAATTTATGTGACATATGTATTATATATATCCTAACATCTATGATCCTATATATTTATATAGGTTAATCAATCCCAATTTATGTCATACATATCATAACATGCAATAATGTATATGTGTTTGTCTCATAATCTATACCGATCTGATAAAAATTAACCACTTTGAATATATGTACCTATTAGAAAATATGTATTAGTATGAATAGTTGAACCAATATCAAAAATTATAATCCAATGAAAAAAATCCAAATACATGCAACCATTTTAATATGATGGATAAAGCTAGTGAATTTGTCATTTCAAAATGTGTGTGTATCTATGTGTGTGCACATACATACATATGCATGTGTATGCACGTGTGATCATCAAAGTAGTGTATGAAATAGTTAATGACTTATATAATTTGAAAATGTAATATACTAATATATTATGATAAACTTATTATTTCAAATTAAGTATTTGTAAATTTTCCAACTATAAAATTTGATAAATTCCTTCAATGTTCATAATTTGGTATATATAATTTTAGCTTGAACTTGGTATCAATTTCCACCTATGGGTACGTGAATAAGATAAAAAATGAGTTTTTAATTGATGCAATCCTAAATAATTATTAATAATCAACTTTGGAAATATTCGTTACCTCTAAATATAGTCCCCATCGGATAGTATTAGGTAAAACATGAATATGAGGTAGATGTCAAAGATATAGATCCAAAAAAAAATTGTCTTAGCATGCTACCATAAATCATGATGAAAAATTTCCCATATAGAATAGCATCTTGTGTGTTCCAAAACAACTAACATGTATTAAAATGAATATTTTGGTGTGAATCTATCAAACACATGGTTTAGACACATTAATTTGTAAATTTAATTTTTTTAAGTCTATAACACAAATTTGTTGAAAATAAAAAGTTAATTTTTTATTTTGATAATTAATTTAAATTTTTATTGATGATTATTTTGAATTATGAGTGTCAAAATACCTTTAATACAAGAGGTAAAATTAGTGCAAATTGAGTATTTAAAGAGTGTATTGAAGTCTAAGCAACACTCTGGACTATTACATGTGAAAAAGCTCACATTTTTTTTTTATAAAAAAAACGTATTTATTTTATTTTTATTTTTCAGTATTATTTCTAAGAAACTAGTTTCTTAGAAGTGATCATAGGATATCTTAGGCATGCATGCACCTTTGGTTGACTTATTTTATATGTTTACTAATGTATATCTTTTTTCCACAACTGAGTAGGATGACTTGAGAGCACAATTGTGACAAAGTATATTCCTCCAATAGTTGGTGACATTGATATAATTTTTTTTTTTTTTAACAATGTGTGTATGTTTGAAAAATTAGCACAACAATCTTCAAGCATGATTATGTATATATGAATACCAAGAAAGTCGTAATAGGTATTTATAATTCAATCATGTTGATAGTAATGTTTTATCTTCTAAGATTTCTCGGCATAAGGATGATGAGGATGATCCCAAAGGATGGGAACCATGCCCCTATTATCGAGTGACATATTTTTTTTCTATAAACATTATTTGGACATTTTACTATATAATTTTTTCATTATATTTTATGTTGTACTTTCGCATTTAATTTATGATATGGTGTCACTTATTATTTAATTATTATAAGTTTTTCAGTTTTCATTAGTTTTGATTTGTAATTACATATATGGAATGTGTAAATGATGTCTAATTTAACAACCAAACACATTAAAAATTATCTAACTTACGAAATCCCCATAGATGGTCATATTAGTTGGAGTAAAATTCTTGGCCACTCGAAAATAAATTTCCACTATAATCATATGAATAATTATTTGAAACTAGATTGTGTATGTGTCCAACGATGATTTGGAATGGTATATATACTTACATTTTTTTGGTTGTAATATTCCTTAACCATTCCATTCCCTGTTACTACATTGGTTGATTTATCTTTGGTAACCACACTTATGTATTATGAGACATAACAATATTATTAGTTTTACTTGTTATAATATTTTATACATAAGAAAACCAATTTGGAAAGTGAATGAAATAGTTATATTAATGGCATTAAAAAAATTATCACGTTTATTATAATCATGATTATCCTAATATCATATTGATTTTTGAATAATCTTAATCATTTATATGTAGACATATAAATCTGGGCACATCTACTTGAAATACTATTTCTTAAAACAGTCTGAACTATATGATTTGCACCCAAATTCCTAACTATTATTCACCATTCTTTTAAGCCATTTATATATATGTAGGCTCGACACTTTGATTTACATTACTACTATACATAAATTTCAAATTTAAATACTCAAATTGTTTAAAATCACCCTTAGACTATATCCAACTCATGAAAACTTTCATTTTTCTTTAGGGACAACCTCACACTAGGTGGATAGGAGCACTACCTTCTCCAATCCACCTATGGTAGCCACATCCTTCACAAAATAATGAATAGTTTAAAAATTTTAAATCATTATTTTCAGACATTATACACATTTAATAAGACCATATTAAATAAATTATCAAAAGATTCACCTATAAATTCATACTAAAGGTCGTCCATTAGAACCATTGGTTATCACTTAGTTTCTAGCTTATACACAATTGCACATTGATAAAATCTACCCTATTATATCTATATTCATGTCACTCAGAAGGATTGACCATAATCTAATTCTAAATCATCCAAAATCAAATCAAGAGATATTATTTTCAAATATCAAAGCCATATTTATATTTACAGATACATAGTGAATGAGCAAAATTTCATAATCACTATAGGTGGAAGAATTACGTGGGTTGGATTTTCCTCCTTGGGGTATTATATACATATAAAAAAATAAATCATTAAAGAAGTGATGATGTCGGCTCAACCCATTAAACTCCCATATTTTTTTAAGGTTTCCATGTTTTCAAAGTGCCTTTAGAGTTGTAAAGATAAAAGAAGTAATACAAAAAAAAAATTATTTGGCACAACCTAAATCATGATATTTCAGCTTTCTATTAATAATCAAGTGTAGCAAGAAAAAAAGTTATATTTCTATCACACTAAACTGATATATGTTTGTGTTCAATTGACTCAAGTAACCTCCACTATTATCTACCTACAATGGCCCTCTCTAAAATTACCCCGAATTTTACATCTAGTCTGTCATTATTATAATCTTGTTTTATTTGTATTTATTTTTCAGCCACTAGTCATAGTAAACTAGGAAATATCTTTTATCAATGAACTTAATTGGTTTGTACTATAATCCAACCAAGATATACATGTTTAGAAGTAGTTTTAAATTATGTTCCTAATCCTAATCATGCAAGCTCACCTCTTTTGTTGATTTCTACTTACATACATTTATAATAGTCAACATAGATCATGGTTTGATCTAATTATGTTTATTCTCAGTGTTTTCAAAAAACAATAGTTTACATATTTATCAATTTATAAAATTGAAATGTTGATTATTTTACATATTTATAATTCTGACATCTATTTAGTTTTATAGCTATTAATCATACAAAATTTCATTCTTTTATCTATAATAGGGTAAATAATTTCTATTAACTCATAATTATGTGTCAATCATTGATTTAATTTTAAAATTTTGTTCTAGTGGTTGAACCAAATTCTTGATTTCTAGACATCAAAGATGAATATGATCTTTCTTTATTGGATTGTATTGAGCATTGATATAGTATTTATATATAACCTTAAGAATTCATAATTCATTTCTTCCTTGGACAAAAATCCTTGATTATCATTATCTTTCCTTTTATTTTTATTTATTTATTTCTATAAACTATGTTCTGATAGTCATTAAAAACATAAGAGTTGTCATTCTAGGGAAAAGTAGTGTTCAATGTTATTTCAGACATGGTGTGTGAGGTAACCTCATACTACATGCATTAAACATCACTATATAATGATTTTAGTTTCCATATACCTCAATGTATATCAAAAATGCATGTGGTTTAATTTTTAATCCATTTTTAGCCTTTAAGCATTTGTTATTAAAGTGGACTAGTAAGTAGTTAGTCTTGGGAAGTTACTCTAAACTTATCTTAGAGATGGCATAGTGCATCTACATGAGGTGAAATCCTATGTAGTTAGCAAATTTTTGGGTTGTGTTCACTATTTATTATTGGGTTCGATATATCTAAGATATTACAAATTAAATACACTCTATATATTTGTAACCAAATTTATTTACACTTTCTCATGCCACTCAATAAGGTTATCTCCTCTATTCCTTTAAGGCATAGTGCTATATTATGTGGAGCTCCTATAGATCATATTCAGATTTATTTGATCTCTTATATAATGTATAACATAAACACTTTTGATTAATATGATGATGTAACTCTTAAAATTTATTTTCACCTTGAATAAGGTGTTAATGATGAATATAAGACTTAAGATAATGAAAATATGCTTTATAATCATGATAATATTAAAATATCCAACCAAATTTATCATAATAAACTCAATGTTGTATATCCTAAGCAATTCAAACAATTGACCAATTTAAATCAAGTACTTCAATAATGTCTCCAAAAATTGGATAAATTTTTCAAATTACTCATAACGTCTAATATTACCCATTAAGAAAATATTTCCTAATCTAAAACTCAATAATAAGAGTCACCTATCATAGTTGTAAACCCTCCATCTTCAAGCACATGATTTACATATATTTGTTATATTCTTATATCAACACCCATAGTTACATATATTCCAACATCCCTAATTATGGGAGAATCACAAGGATTCATATAGAGTCATATACCTTTTATAATAGGTGCATTGTACACACTTGTCTTAGTTACTATACATTTTCACCACCAACTTTGTCTAATTAATTCCTTCTTGATAAAAATATTATAGCCTTACATACTAAATTATTGAAATTAGAGGAGGGTGTCCCTAGAGTAAGTGGCCTAATGGATTGTCATACTATGTTGCATAATCCTTTAGCACCTAAGATAACTACTTAACCCTTACTAGTAGGTGTCATAGATTCTAAAATACCACTCTTTGAAGGTATATTTTATCTTAGACAACTTCTTTGTTCATTCCCTTGAACATGCTTGGACTATTAGTAGAATGAAAATTTTATACCAATCTCTTTTCAAGAAAAATCAAAGATTGTGCCATATAATAGTTCTACTCTTTTCCACTTTAATCACTCAAAGCATTTAACCCTTTGGCATACCAGTTTTTAATAGGCTTTGAAATAAACATTAGTGAAAATCTATCTTATGTTAAAATCCTAACACTCAAGTAAAGGTCAAACAAGACAATTAGTGAATATGTTCTTTATTAAAAAACCATGTTAGCTAAGATGAATAATTATATATCAGACACTAAATTTCAAGATATATTCACACAATGTTTTCTATCACCACTCCATGAATCTATCATGTCTAATAAATTTAAATATTTTTAAGAGTTATGCCATATTGTCAAAGAAAGAGAATTCAAACTTATAACATTAAAAAAGGTAAAATATCCACCAAGTACTCGATGTACTTCAAACATAAATTTTAATAACAAGCAAAACTATAAGGAGAAACCTAATGAAATAAAGAATGAAGTAAAAGCAAAAAATGAATGTTACTTCATAACCATCAAACATGATTCAATCAGCACCTTCATCAATGAAGAAATTTTAGAGATTAAAAAAAATTCGTCATGTTTTACTACATAATTAATTGATTGTAAACTCCTATCTCTACCTCCACCATTTGATATTGACTTGACCAAGTCTCAACATAAGGCCTTCAATAGTAATACACATTATGAATACCATATGTATATCGATCATTATACAAATAAATGATTCAATTAAGGCATAAGATAATAGATATTATTAATGATAATACTATTAAGCTAAGAACATCCAAATAATAAGTTAGACAATAACATAACAAAAATAAAAATCCAAAAAATATTGAGTAAAACATGCCCATACCAAAGATTCATTTTATACCTTAACCATTTCGTAGCCTAATTTCACTAAATATATCTTAGACTTATCCCCAATCCAATACATCTGATCCTCCCTATCATAAAGAAATATTTTTTCTTAGAAAGACAATTTTATAGAGCCCTAACTTGCTCATCTAAGAAGGGAAGATTATCCAACCTTTTCAATTTCTAGCTAGATCTCATTGAATCAAATCAAGTCTCCAAATAATCAATCATTTTATTTACCCAGAGACATGTCAACACTTCATACATCTCTACCCCTTCTCTTCATTCAACTAGAGGCCTAGGTCCATTCCATGAATCCATTAAAAAATCCACCCTTCTCCCATTATTCACTATCCTTGAAACATTTTGAGAGATTAAAAAATTGTATTTCAATAAGAAATTCCACACCTGATAGCCTCTGGGTGGATTGGCCACTGCCACCATACTCACAAGATATTCATTTACTAAATAGTTATACTAAATTAGTTTACACCAAAGACTATCTATATGAGTTACCATCATCCAAACCAACTTCCATCATAGGGATAGATTATAGATCCTTGATGCCATTTCCTTCCATTGTTTTTGTTTAAATAATTTATCCCATTTCATAAGGGGGATCTTATTAGTCTCTTTTTGATCCTTTCCATAGAAAATCATTAATTATTTTATTTAAATAATTCACCACTTAACTTGAGGGTAGAAGAATTGAAAAATAATATGTTAGGAGAGCACTCAAAACTTTTTTGATCAAGGTTATATGTCCTACTAAAGATAACCATTTCCATTTACACAAATAAAGCCTCACCTTAAATTTATTTAACAATTCTTCCCACAACCCTTATTTCCTTGACCTAATAAAAAGTGGAACCCCAAAATACTTCTTGGGCAACTTTCCAATCCTAAAACCTAAAATCCTAGCTAGGGTAATTGGAAAATGCATAGAATAATTTATAAAATCAATTTTGGACTTACCTTCATTCACCAACTTCCCATAGTCCTTATTGTAGCTCTTGAGAATGAAATTTAATTTTATATATTCTTATACCTATGAATAACCAAAATTAAAGGTATCATAAATAAATTATTTATGAGAAAGACCATCCAGATTATCTATCACCTTAAAACCCTACAGCCTTCCTACCGACTTGGCCTAACTAACATCTCGCTCCAAAACCTCCACCATCAACATGAAGATAAAATGGGAAACTGGATCCACCTACTGTAAACTATGTGATGTTGTTAATAATCCTATAGGGATACAATTAATCAACACTAAAAACCTCAGGGCCACTAAACACCTAAAAACTATGCCCACACCATTCTTTATTGAAACCAAATTTCCCTAGAATATTCATCCAAAAATAATAGTTAACGTGGTCATAGACATTATTGATGTCAAGCTTAACCTTCATCCATGTATAATGGTTGTAGGAGAGCGAAAGAATAATATCATGAGCCATAATTATTCCTTATTAAATATTTATACCAAGGACAAAGTTGGTTTGTTCTTGGGTGATAAAAATTTCTAGGAAGGGATTAAGCCTACTTACCACCACTTTAGTAATGATTTTATAGATAGTATTACAAAGATACAATTCCCAAAAATCACTAAAAGAAGCTTGAGATTCACCTTTAGGAAATAAATAAATGAAAGTGGCATTAATGCTATGTCCCACCTTTCTTCTCACCCTAGATTCTTTAACCATATTCAAAACATCCACCCCTACCACTTCCTAAAATACTTTTCAAAATTCCACTTGAAAGCTATCTAGACTAAGTGCTTTCTCCTTAGCCATAGAAAATACCACCACCGAAATTCTTCTAGATAAAGTAGGTCCATGAGCTTGGCATTCATTTCATCTGTAATCAAAGAGGTCACTAGACCCAGATGAGATCTTTGAGTCAAAATACTCGACCTACCTTCACCTTTCAATAAATTCTAAAAACAAACCCACTATCTCTACCCTTATTTCCCTAAATATTCCATCAAATTCCCAATTCCCAACCAAAAGTAGGCAATGTGAATTTTAATTATCTTAGTTCAAATGGAGAGATTAAAATATGTTGAGTTCTTATCACCTTATTTAAGCCAAATGACTCTAGGATTTTCCTTCCATTAGATCTCTTCTCGTAGAAGTAGCTCCTCATGCTCCATCAAAAATAAATTCAAATCATACAATTGAGAATCCAATCCCACCAGCCACACCTGATCATTAATAGTATTTAATTCCACCTCTATCCTAGCCTTTCCTTAAAAATTATTCTTAAAATGCTCTTCATTCCATTTTTAAGCCATCCCTTATTATATAAAAGTATTTTACACATTTGAAACATCAACAAATCTAGACGTAAAGTACAATTTTTCAACCAGTGATGAACTAAAGGGAAAAGGGATAAATACCTAAGCCACATTAATTCAAATTTAAGAGGAAATCAATTAGGAGGCCTATGACACTCAAATTTGAAAGCAACCAGGGAATGATATCATCTAGATTTTGAAAATATCCAACTATCCAACATCTAGTTACTCTCTAACCTTTTTGGATTGAGAAAAAATATATCCAACTATTGAGTGATGTTATCAATACCCACTCTCCTATTATTTTATTTAAACCAACCATATTTTATAACCACATATTACACCTTATTATTATTCAAAGAACTATAAAAAAACATGAAGACCTTGTTGAAAGAAAGACAATCCTCTCATTTTATCATTGGGGCTCAACACAACATTAAAATATCCTCCCAAAACTACCTTATCATATGATAAACTTCTTAGTATATAAGATAAATCCAACCAACACTGAGCCTTTAAAATCATTCCTATTGGACCATAGACATTTACTAATAAAATTTTTAAATTTGAACCCAAGCTAAAGATTTGACATGATTACCAATTATTCCTAAAATATAAAACTTCAATCATGGTCAGTAATGGACACTAAATCACATCCAACCCTCCAGATACCCTAGATGCCCCCATAAATTAATTATCCCATAATGACCAACTAGAGACCATCAATGATGAGGCTTTTACTAAACTGAGCTTCATTTCTTGTAGTAGCATAACATCAGATTTATCAACACAAAGGAGATTCTTAACCAATTATCTCTTGTTAGGAGCATTTATGTCCCTCACATTCCAATATATGAGCTTAAATTAAATTAATAAGGGATTTAAAACCCCATTCCAAAATTTAAAAAAAAAAACTATTCAAATGTTTCTTTTTTACCTCTTAAAACTTCCCCTACCACCTTTTCCTTATTGGGTTTTTGGCCCCACCTCTTCGTTGGCCCCCAATTTGAGTGAAATAGGGAACATCGAGCTTATGTTATGGACAAAACTTCCATAAAATGTATTTCCCCTTATGAATCCTCTTCCTCTTTACCCTATGCAACACTTAAACCATCTTCCACTGATTTTTCTTCTACTCCAACAACTCAACCCTTCTCAAGCCATGGTTTCTATGCCACTCCCTACTGAGACTATTTTAGCAAGGACTAATAGTATCAAATTCTTATTAAATACAATAAAAAATATTTGTCAAGGATGCCTATGAAATTTAATCCCTTTTAATAATATTTTATAAGAGATCTTGTGTTTCTCCAATTTTCATGCTCTAATTCTTCAAAGTTATCTCTTTTTCACCTATTATCTCATTCAAACTCCCCCTTCCAAAATACCATACCTCTGAACCCCCCTCCCCCCCCTTTTTGGATCCAAGTTTCCAAAAAGGTTTCCAAGAAAAAAATTTAGTTTGAGGGAAGTTATAGACCATTATAAAATATTTTTAATTTTGATTAGGATGACATCACTTAAAACATCTGAATGAAATTATTTCCACATCCACCCTTTATCTCCATTCTCACCTCATAGATTTGATAAAGATGTTCTATGGAATCTCTTTATACATATCAATGGAAACTTGAACCCTTGTATAATACATAGTTCCTCCTTAAATAGACTCCTCATGAATCTTGATAAGAGTTCCTAGCAAACCACCAAAAATTGCTAAGTAATCCCTACCCCAATATTCTAGGATCAAATGATAGAAATGCACCCATACTAGATATATCCCATTATGAGAAACCAACAGATCAAAATTAGGGATCCAAATTTGAAACCACATCCACACACAATTTAAATACCAAATATGTGATTCCAAAATATTCTCCTTTTGTTATTTAAAACTAAACATGACCACAAAAAAAACCTTGGGAAAAAAATACTACATTTATTCCAGAACCTAATTTCTTTTGAACCCATATTTTGATCTCCCTGATCACTAACCATTTTTTAGTGCACTTAAAAATTATGGCACAATATGATATTATCTCCACATTTACTATAAATTCATTTGAATTCCACTATAGACCACATAATTTCCTATCTTCAAACTATTTATAAATCAAGAGAGGTCTCTAACTAATGCTTCCTCCTCCCTCCCCCTGCTATCACCTAGTCTAGAGACCCCCTTACTAAGCTACTCCAATAGGAACCATATTATCCCTAGTCCTTAATTTTTTTTCCACATCCTACCCCCATTTTTATATACTAAATTCTTGCATCTCACCCTTTCTATTTTTACCTTTTGAGAACTCCTTCTTACTAAAATACTTGACATTAGCCCTCCAATCCTTCACGTCTTGAATTTCCTCCTCTAGTTCCTAAATTCTATCATTTCTTCCATAATTTTCCCAAATATGTGAGGAGGGAGTCCCTAGCTTTATTTTATGTTACCTCTCTAAACCTTGCATCTGTTCCCACTCTCACACCTGATCTTGCCCTCATGCCATTGAGTCATAAGTAAGTATTTCAAAGGTCATCATTTTTTACTATTAATATATTGTCATAATTTAATACATATTATAAATTATATTAGTCATGTGTCTCTTTTTTTAATTTACACCAATTATATCAAAATTTATATAAATTTTTTGAGACAATGTGTATATGGATTACTGAGACAACATGTATATGGACCATAGTCCAATGTTGATGAGTATATAATAAAGTTAAATTTTTAACATTTTTTCCAAAAAAATATAGTAGTATTTTTTTCACTATTATTTAATTGATGATTTTATATTTATTTAAATAATTTCCTCAATATATCTATGTTCCCAATACCTTTATTCTATATAGGCAACAATTTATGTCAGGATATTTTAATCTTTGTGGTTCTCACCATAAACTTGTTTTCCATTAATTTTTTTTTGAGCATGTAATGTTGTATAATTCACATCTATATTATAAATCTTATTAATATGTGGTTTAATAATTTAAAACCTAATAATATGTCTTATATTTTATTTATATCAATGATCCTATACCTTTCGTTTAATTTACATGTAATTATTATTATGTGTGTGTGTGTAAAATACATGCTTTAAAAAAAGTTTATATTTATTAAAAATTAAATAATTTATTTTAATATATATTTTTATTATGGTAACTAGGGCACATAAATAGGGAAAAAAAGTGATAATGAATAATATATTGGGTTAGTACTCAATTGGCACAGACTGCTTCAGACCCCTCTAGATTGATAGTGAGATTATATCTATGAGATGAAGATAAAAAACACATGATTAACCAAAAATAATAGAAACATGCTACTTATATTGATCATATAAGAAGGTTTTTACAACATCACCCATGGATAATAGCATATCATAGCAAAAAACACATACCCCCCATTAGAATTCATATCAAACCTTTCTTATACTTGTAATTGAAATTTGCATTCTATATTAGTTTATAAATATGACCTCCACACCATCAGGCACTAATTTTACTACTAGCAGGTTTTCCCTTGCTTTTAAACTTTCCCTACTTTAAAATCAAGTTTTTTTCCCCTTTCTTCCTCATCCTCAATATTAAAACATCTTGGGGAATGAAGATGCACTTTTTAGGTAGGTTGGCTACCAATCCTTCCACCACGAAGGCCAAACTTCTCAACAATTTCATGATGTGATCTATAATTTCATTACTATTTTCAACTGAGTATAGTTTTATTATATGTACATTAGACTCAATGTC
>JARHVA010006598.1:837500-840000 GCA_037957365.1 Torreya grandis
AACATTTCCTTTATCTCCCAAAGGATTATTTTCATACTCAATAGACTTTGGTTATAAAATAATGTGTTGAATACACACAAAATGTGCAAATTATAGCTAATATTATATATCTCACACTTGTCATTCATACATAATCTATAATTTCATACTTCTATGTTACTAACAACACTTTTCAAACTTAAATAATTGTCTTTCCATGAGAAAATATCACATGAAGTGTATTTAAATCTAGATATTATAGAATTATATGTGTTAAATTCAGATGTTGTTCCAAAAATAAAACTTTTAGTCATCGATAAAGGTGTCATTTATTTATTGTCACCTCTTGTGCACTACTTATCCACCTTTTCAGATTTTTAACCATGCATTCTACCCATATACCATGATTTAAAGGGTTTTAATATATTGGCATGATGATGAGGATACCCACTCTAGGTTTTCAACCTTCCTATCCCCGCTCCTAATGCTTAGACCCTTTCGTAGTTACACATTCTTCAAATTTTCAAAATTGGGAGCTCATAATACCTATAGAGATAGAGGAGGCATAGGGTTTTCAAGTTGAGTTGAAGGAGGCTTTGAAGAGGGTGGTGTGACTAGAACCATTTCATATGATGGTACTAAGAAATAATATGGAATTTATAAAATTGTTTCTAAATCTAACATAGATGTGGAGTCAATTTTTGGAGACATATGTTGCAACTGATGTGTTGCCTAAGGTTATTTCATAGATTTCTTATTTTCAGGATATAATTGAGATACATTAGTGGAATGAAGTAGGGATCATAAATGATAAAAAAAGAGTTTTCCACATGTAAAAAAATATGGTTTGAACTAACTCAATTCCTCTAGGGCATCTTGTATCATACTAATTAGTGTTCACAATGGAGCTTGGCTCTATAGAATAGTTTCGATGTCTTCATCCTCTATGAGAGTAAATATGTCCCTTTCCTACAAGATGATATTAATTTATTAAAACATATACTCCATCATAGCTATATATCACTATGTCTACATGCCATTGAATGGGTTATGGGGCATATTTTTTCCATGTATTATCTTTTCACTGACATTTGCTCTTGAGGTAAGATACTCCTCTAACATAAATAATATTTGATATTGTGTAGATACTTTATCCTCCGTGGCTAATTTGTATTTGTATTCCCTACATAATTTTGTATTCCCCTCACTCAAAGTGTTTTGCATAAATAGTTTCCAATGCTGCATTTTGTGATAAATTTGTGTGGGTTTTTATAAATAAGTGTGAAGGATTTGATCATATTATTTGAGGAGATAAAATATTATATTTAATTTATCCTTAAAGTGACAATATTTAACTTATATTTGTTAGAGTTTTTATGCATCCATCCAACCTTGGTGAGTTGAGAGATGAAAAATCTGATTTGTTTCTCTTTTGACATCAATTGATCTCCCAAGACATAACCTCCATTTTTGTAAAAAACATCATTTATAATGGTTTGGGACTTAGCTAAGTGTGTATGAAAATAATAATTTTCATCCATCATTTTCATGGTGTCTTGCTCCATCTCAATTGCCTTTTGGACAACTGACTATTAGAACATAAAATCTCCCTTAATTTACTTTGCTAAGGTGAGTTGGGTCATATCGAGTGATGCCTCTTAACCTATTATGGAAAAAGAAAGTGATGTCACATAAGTTGTGGTTGGTGTCATATGTTGTTATATTTATGTGATCAAGAGTATAAATGGTGTTCATATTATTGGTGTAACTTGTATGTCCCATAACCATTGACTAGTTATCTATAGTCTATTATGTGATGCCTTTTCTTACACCCCTCCTTGTATTGATCATATTTTTTTTGATTCCTAGAAGGATTAGGAATTCAGCGATTAGTTTATTTATTTCCTCCAATGTTTGTTATGTATAATTTTCTTCCTTGACATGTTTTTTGTTTCTAATGTGATTTCCATCTCCTCCTTTACTTTGACAATTATCTTCACCTACTTCTTTACTTCTTGTTTTGATTTCTCCTTTATGACATGTTCATCTTGTTCTATAACACACTTCACAAGTTTTTATTTTTTAGGCTTATTTGTTATTTCCTCCCATCTCTCACTTTATTATTACCTTCCTTGATTATTGCATCAGCCTCAATTTTATATGTATGCTCTTCTTATTATGGTAGAGCTTATTTTTATTTATCTTTTTCATCCTTGGATTTGAACTTAGTATCTTCCTTATTTTATTATTCATTCATGAACCTCCTTTTACACTTTTGATTTCTTATTTTATGTAGCTTCATGTTTTTATTTATTAAATTTCTTTTCTTTTGCATGCATGGACTAATCCAGTTTGGAATTTTCCTCTTCTTCCTTTAGCATAGTAGCGTCTTCATCTACTTTCATATTTTCCTACACTTTTTTCTCTATAATATCAATTGGTGGTGGTTTATATATATATATTTTTGAATTATGGGATGTTGTGTTCCAATTTTTTGTTATGTAGTGGATACTTTATGATG
>JARHVA010006598.1:845000-852500 GCA_037957365.1 Torreya grandis
AAACATGGGAACACCAATCATGTTTTTTTCCAATGAGTGCAACATGATATACACAATAGCCCAAAATAGTATGTCTAATAGTCTTCCTTAAAAAACTAATTTGTCTTGGAAAAGATCAATCATGCTAAGAAAAAAAGGATTTGTAACACATTCAATTTTTAGCCCCATTTCATTTTTAATATGGGTGGCTATAAATATATAAACATATTATTATTACTAAATAATATTGAGAATACATAATAAATTTTGAAAGTATGATTCATAACACATACCATCCAACTACAAGGCATAATGGGATTTTGGGTATTTTTTATCCACAAGGTCAAAACATAATGGTGTGTCATAATTTTTATAATAAATAGGCCACATAAACTTCCAATGTCTCTTAGAAATATCTTGAGTTTGGATCATTGATATTAATTTAAAAAAAATGTTTTAAATCATTAAGTATTTTTTAGGATATATTTTTTAATTATTTTTAATTATTTTATAGATGCCTAGTGGCACATAATATTATAATTTAACCCCACATTCTTTAGTATGATATTCATATTCATATGGTTGATGCTCCTATGAAGAATCCCTATCAATATGTGGATGTCCTTAGGTGTAATTGCAAAAAGAAAAAGAATCGATATTGATAGTGATATTGAATCTCAGTGATGTCTTGTAGAATGATGATAATAGATGAGTAGTAAAGTGATTATTTTTATCATACTACTACATGTGAACAATCCCCTAAAAATTTAATTTTTCTATCCATTCTAAGTATGTGTCTTCTAGTTGGACAAGCTTTAGGATCAAAGAGCACATTATATTCTTGAAATAGGTTAATACTTCTTTAGAGGTACTTGGGTTAGTAGACATTATTCCAGTGAAGAGAAAGCACATAAAGGAGACTTGGTAAAATATAGAGAGGTAGAATGCAAAAAATATGTGAAAAAAGAGGGTTGATGCTCTTATTTACAGTCAAAACTAGTTATGTCGAAAGTGGTGACAATTATTATGGGTAGGTAGAGGTATCCAATATGATAGGGAATTATGAATGAGCATTTAAACAATCATACAATTGATGGTGTGGATATATGCCAAATGACCATCTATAGAATTGAGAAAATCCCATTTATTATTTAGATGATGATGTGGATAATTTGGATGATCATCTGGAGCATTTAGATAATCATCTAGATCATTCAAAAGATCATGTAGAGAATTTAAATGATTGTTTATATCATTCAAATAATCATCTAGAGTATTTAGATGACTATTTGGAAAATTAATAAGATTTTCTAGAATGTCACTTAGTAATTATGTTATCAATCAACTACTTAATGATAGTTGTGTTTTCAATAGATAACATAGCTAAAATTCACATATACTGAATGACAACATTCTATCGAGTGGTAGCAATGTTGTCATTCAACATAATAATTATCATTCATTAGCATTATTTCCATTTTACAACATACTATCAATGGATAATTAACATCATAGATACCATGGGATAACATAGTTGTCATTCACCATCTTTTTTACCATTTTCCATCATTGTTTCCATTCAACATCATGTTATCGATCGAATGTAATGTTGTCTTTTGAAAACTTAGTTATTGTTTACTAGTATTATTATCATCTGATAGCATGACATTAAGTGATATTAGTGTTATAATTCATCAGCATAACTACAATTTTCTAGCATTATTGTCATATTATAGTATTGATGTCATTCTATAGCATGTTATAACTTGACAAAAACATTGTTTTTTGGTAGTAAATGTCATTTCTTGAATGATTCACTATGTTCCAACACATGATTCACCTACAGAATTATACACCTTCCATAATGATTGACCACCATTTCAAAATTAATTCACTTGGAAACCTCCAAGTTTTTTTATAGGCCACTAAAAGTTTCCCTCGTGTATTTCATATAAGCCTTATTTCATACTACTTTTAATTAAATTTTGTAGATTTAAAACCATTAACTAAATATTTAGTAGTGCATTTTATTGATCTTTTTATTCTTTTATTTATTATATTTGAATGTGTGACCAGTTTATCTTTTCATGAATAGCATCATCAAACATATTAGGTAGATATATAACCCTCCCTATTACCATTTAAGTATATTAATCCTCATTTCAATTTAATATTTTTAATATATCAACTATCGATATCAGCTAGAAATATA
The DNA here is from genome assembly GCA_037957365.1 of Torreya grandis. Taxonomy (NCBI): domain Eukaryota; kingdom Viridiplantae; phylum Streptophyta; class Pinopsida; order Cupressales; family Taxaceae; genus Torreya; species Torreya grandis. The sequence goes on from JARHVA010006598.1 coordinate 847,192, forward strand.
AAAATTGACCCATATCCCATTTTAATTTCCTTTGAGTACATTTAATTTTATTACCATTATTTGGGCATGTTTCACCTTTTGTTTTCATTTTTTTCATACCATTAAGTATTTAATTCAAGTTTATGGACTTATATATATCCAAATTTATTTTAGGGTAAATAGGGACAAACACATTATATTTTCAATATATAGAGAAGATTACCTATTTAAATTAAAAATTTATTTGAGATAAATCCCATGTTTATAAGGGATAATTCATCTTTACATGTGTCTACTAATGCAAAAATAGGAGAAGGATCATCTATAATTGTATACATAATTACACACCCACCTCCATTAATGGGAGAACTGAATTTAGGTTTGAGACCTCTTAAGAGTATAGGAAATGTAGTGCAACACTTGGTCTTTCAATCAAGATTAAACACGGTTAGTCCAAGTCTATCCTTTTTTATTAAAACTCATTCCCTTCAAACCCCGATCCCCCTTAATTTCAAATTGGATAAATTATGAATAGTTAGGGTTTGAATTAGAGGTGATCTCAAACAAATATATAAAGAGATGAAGATAAAAACATGCATCATATATGTAGTTGCATCGCTTTATAAAGGAATAGTTACCCATTACACATAAGGTCAATTCTGAACACTATAGTTAGTATCTAATGTTGATACTGACTAGATCCATTAAAACTAAACAAAATAAAATAGTTGGAGTTAATTATCTTTAGAGTAGTGATACAATTTTGAGTTGAAGTAATCACATAATCAAGCAACAATCCATGTGTAAAATAGGTTAACATTTATCTTAACCTTTATTTTTTTATTCATTGCTAAATTTATTATATGTATTTGTATTTATTATAAAAATCTAAATTTAGATCTTATTATAAATAGTTTCTATCTTATTAGAGTTAAAAGTTATTATATTGGGACAAATTAGGGTGAAACATATCAAATCATGTAAAATACTAGGTTTTCCTTTAGGGTTTCATTCTTATAGGTATTTATATTTGATTTATAATTTATGGATTAAGCCTTGCTTATTTTTCAATAATTTATTTAAGACCTTGTAAATAAAAAATATATAATCAGTCATAAACACCAATTGAATATCATTATAGGGCCTTCATATTTTATCATAACACCATTTCTTATGTTTATGATACTGACTAGATGAATTAAAAAACACATATTATTAATGATACTAGATATATTAATTAAGAATATATTTTTCATGATTATTATTATAGTGTTTACTATAATTCTAATGATGAAATCCAAGATCAAACCATGTGGCTAAGTTAACTCAAAGAAATCAATACATGAGTAAACTAGAAAACCATGAGGTAAGGCTTGCTCAAAGAAAGTGAATAAATCATGGAAGATGGATTAAACATTAAATTATATTTTTTCTCTAGTTTGATCCATTTAAGAAAAATGAATTATTGAAACGGAATGAAAAATTTTCTTTTACCCATAATATATCCATGTTTGATTGTGTAGTTTCGATCAATGTATAATAAAATGAATGATAAAAATATGACAGACCATGTCCATGACTCCATCATCATTATTGATCATATAAGTGTGAATTGGGATGATAATAATTTTATATTTAATTAAGAATTTGTTGGTGTACATATGTGAATGAAAAAATACCAATCCAGACTAATCTATAACAAATGATATATAATTATATGAATTTATATGTTTAATTTTAGAACCTATATCTGAAATGTATGTGTATGTGAAAACCTATAATTATATCCTTAAAAACTTTTGTGCATATTTCCATACATATGCACCCATGTTCTATGAATTTATGCTCAAATATTTGTGAAGTGAATATATATACATGACATATTCCCCTTTATTATGTATAAATGTGTCAATAATAGTCATGTATCTAAGACAAAATGATATATGAACAATTTGAATCTCAAAAATATCTAAATTTTTTACTTTGATAGGATTTTATACTCATGGAAATTTATTTCTCTGTGACAAGAAAAAAATAATTCCATAATTTGTGATGAGGGATGCATCATAAATGACATTCATCTCAAAAAAAATTAATTATATCAAGTCATGTGTAATTTAATATCATATAATCATGTGTAGAACATGTCATCATAGTAATCTATATTTCAATCAAGGAATATATGTAAAATATGTAATCCATGGCATTAAATTTCTATGTCTAGATAAATATATCAAAGCATAATATAAATGTAACCAAATAAGACTACATAATAATAGTGCATTATATAGATCCCACCACTCCTCATTGTTAGTAAGCTTAATAAACACAAGTGTTAGTGTCATACATATTCTAAAGGAACCATACAAGGGATGGAAAATGTCACAAAAAATAAGGACAAGGGGAACACATAGGAGGAAATAAAAAATGTTGTAAAGAATCAACATCAAGCAAAGCCAAGTGAAGCCAATTTATCTTAGTAAACCTAATTATCGATAAATAAGTCTAAACCAAATTATTTTATTAACCTAATATAATATAGATGCTTAGAGAATGATGTCTATTGGTGTCTTTTATTTATACTATCTAAGATAATAAAAATAGTAACTATTAATGAATATTATCTAAAAGTAACTTCAATACATAGGTCAGATAAAAAATAATAAAAAATTGCAAACATAAATTTTTTAAAATGATGAAAAAATCATAATTAAAAAACATAACACCATATAAAATTGCTTATAAATTATTATTTTTTCTCCAATTATTTTTTATTCTTTACCTGTGATGAGTAATACATATAAATTCCTTATGTTTCAAAATATAATACATACTATAAATTATTATCTGATCATTATTTCAAATGTAAAGAGATCATACCAATTTTTTGGAAATAATATAAAAAGGATCAACATTATAAACTAGTTTATTGGGGAATATTAAAAATGTTATGTAGGAAGGTCTATTTAAAATTTTATTATATTAAAAATATAAAATTATTACAAAAAAAAAACCCAAAAAAAAAAATATTGAGTAGATTACTGTTGTATACAAAAATAATAATTTAACATTCTCCTTCTAATAGTTGATTGTGTTGGTTTTTTCCAATATATTTGTTATTTATTTATTTTTATTCTTCTCCTCTATTCCCCTTTCATTAAGTTTACTATATTCATTTATTCTAATCTAATACTACTATTGCAATATATTTTTCTTAATATGTCTATCAAATATGTTTTCCAACACTCTTCCAACATTTCACGTTTAAATTCAAAACCTTTATACTTTTTTTTATCATATCACCAATATAATTCTAATGTTTTTTTAGATGTATGAGGAGATCTAAATCCGAGAAAGACTTTTAACTAATAGATTTATGCGAATTAAATGTGAGATATTCAATATTACTATCTTAACACTCCCACTTAATCTTGACATTTATTGCATGTTCCATGTGAATATTTATTTGCCTTTGTATATACTCTAGAGATTCTTTTATGTGGACTCTAGAGCTGCCTTTTGTATGGACTTCAGAGCTTCCTGTGTGACTCAACATCCTTTTTTGAATTGAGTCCAGAGTTAATTGATTAACTCTGAAGCCCGTTGTGTATGCACTCTATAGATCATGATATTCATGAATAAACACTCTAGAAATCTTGATTCTACATTCAAGACTTGCATATTGAGTCTAAGACATTTAAATATTTCTTTTGATAATTCTTTATGCAAATATCATTATTTTTATAATCTAAAGAAAACATTTTATGTAGGGATGTCTATTTAAATATTATTATATTAAAACATAAAATTATTGCAAAAGAAAAACCAAAAAAAAAAAAATTATTGATTGGATTACTATTGTATACAAAAATAATAATTTAACATTCTCCTTCTAATAGTTGATTGTGTTTTTCTTTATTAATATATTTGTTATTTTATTCTTTTTTTTGTTGTTCTCCTTTATTCCCATTTCATTAAGTATTGGATTAATGTGATTTGGGAAATATATATGGAATTTTAGGACATATGATTTAAATATGATGATGTTATGCTAACTCATTATGATTATAACATGAATGTTATAATAGGTGAATCCAATATGGAGGTGATAGATGGATGATGGAAAGTACCAAAAGTGCAAGATTTGACTAACTACCCATCCCACTCAATGGTTCTAGATTTCTATTATTACCTTGAATGCATTTACACCTCTATGTGTGTGTGTGTACACGTGCACACACGTGTGTGTGGGTGGTCCACCTCTTTGATATTTTGTCTCCTTGTGATCCTATCATTAAAATTATAGTTATGTGTGGACACTTTATTCTCTTATACCTTCCTACATGACCCCTATACATATAATACCTATACAAATAAATCCTTCAGGGAACCCTTTCTTACCTAAGAATTTTTAGAATTCCATGTGAGCCAAATTTAGGAATTTTGAAAAATACCCTTATTAATTTTGATTGGATAAAAGAAATCACCTTTAGTATTCTAACCCATGGAAATATTAAAATATGTCTGAAATATGAAATTCTTAATCTTTATTCACACACTTAGAAGATGTGGATTTATGTCCAAGAAGGGACACTTATCTCCTTTTTATTGGTGAAAAAAATAATTACCCTCTCCCTCTTTAAGTAGCTACAATTTTTGCATACTTCCCTAAATTTCTAGTTTGTAGTATAATTTTGGGGAAAGAAGCGAAATTAGAAACTATAATCTTGGGGAAGGATCTAGTGGATGAAATAATTTAGGATTTTTTGGATTAAAGGTGAGTACCTTATCCCGCAACTAAATGTTATGAATTATATTATGTGATAAATGTTTAGATATATAATTGTATACATGAAATCCCAATATTTTTAACTTCTTAGTTTTTGGGAATTGAGAGTTTAATTTTTTTCTATGTGTGGAAGGAAGTATGTGTATTTTTGAATGCATATTGTATGGTTGTACTTATGAAAAATTCCATGCAATTGTTATAATTTGAAATAGAATATCAGGGACATAATGGTTGCATTTTAGTTTCTATTCCATATTAATATTATATAGGAGGAACTTATGGCCTAATCATTGCATGTTGATTTCCTTTCCTTACATGGTTGTGAATAAAATATTAGGAGTAAAAATTAAAGGTGAATCTTGGGGCCTAAGGATTATTTAATAGCTCCCATTCATCTTTAGTGTTGGATATTTTTAAGACTATGCATTACAAAAGCATATATACCATCTTATTACTAATATGCCAATCTTTTACCACTTAGGTAAGAACTATGTATGCATGCCATGACTATCTTACTATCGTAGGTCATAATGACTTGTCT
>JARHVA010006598.1:857500-872500 GCA_037957365.1 Torreya grandis
CTATATTTTTCTTAATATGACTATTGCATACATTTCTCCATCTCTCCTTTAATTGTTATATATTTAAATTCAAAATTGTTATACTTTTTCTCATAGCACCACTAAGATTTTAATGTGTCTTTTTATGGATGAATAGACTTAGATCCAATAAGGATTTTAAATATTAGAGTTACGTTAATTAAATTTTGGATGTTAAATATTATTATCTCTAATATCCCCCTTAATATTAACATTTATACCATGTTCCACGTGAACCTTTCTATGACTTTATATAAACTTTAGAGCTTCCTTTGTATTAACTTTGGAGCTACCTATGTGACTCCAAAGTTACTTTTGTATGGAATTCAAATCTCCCTACGTGAACCTAGAGATGTTTTGCAATTGACTCTTGATCTTCATTTCTAAATCCACATCAATTTTTTACATTGACTCCAGAGTTACTTATGTGACTCTATAGGTAACTTGGTATGGACTCTAGAACTCATTATCTACATGAATAAACACTCTTTATCTCTTTATTATGCATTCATCACTCCCATATTGAATCTAAGACATTTAAAATTTTGTTTTGATAACTCTTTAGTGAAAATATCAATATGTTCCTACTACAAATTAGTGATATGACCATATGTGTGTGGTATCAAAAGTATTATATTAAATTGATTAATGTGATTATGACAAGATTCAATAAATCTCAGGACATATCATATAAATATGAAGATATTGTGTTAATTAATTATTTTTTGTTGTTGTTGTTGTTTTGTTATTATTGTTGTTATTATTATTGTTATTGGTGTTGTTATTCCATTAATGTTTTAATACGTAAATATAATGTGTAGGTGATAAATGGATGATGGCATGTAGCATAAGGATAAGAGGTTATTGATTGCCCATCCCATACAATTTTTTAGGTTTTTTATTAGTATATTGAATTTGTTTATACCTCAATGTGTGTGTGTTTTACACCTATTCAATATTTTATGTCTCCATGTGATCCCATTATTAAAATTGTAATTATTTGTGGACATTTAATTCTTGTATAGGTCCGTACATGAGCCATAGACATATAATATTGAGAGTAATAAAACCTTGATATAACCCTTCCTTAGGAATTTTTAGAAATATGTGTGAGCCAAATTTAGAAATTTTTAAAAATGACCTTATTAATGTTCATTTGATAATAAAAGAGGCACTTTTGGTAGTGTAACCCATGAAAATGTTGACATATGTGCAAAATTTGAAATTCTTACTCTCTATGCACATCTTTGGAAGAGGTGGAGTTGTGGAAAACAAGGGCCATTTCTCTCTTTTTGAGTGGCTAAAAAATACAGCCACCATCTCCTTTCTTAAGTGTCTAAATTTTTTTCATACTCTCCTAAAATTCTAATTTGTAGTGGAATTTTTGGGAATGAATTGAAATTAGAAACTAGAATATCGAGGAAGGATATAATGGAGCCAATTATTCAAGATTTGTTGAATTAAAGGTAAGTACCTTATCCTTAAGAAAATGTTTTGAATTCTATTGTGAAACAAAGGTTTAGATATATCATTGAGTGTGTAATAAATCCAAATACTTTTACCTTTTTAGTGTGTTGGAATCGATAGTTTAATTATTTTCTACATGTGTAAAGATGGATACATGTTTTTGAATGCATATCACAAGGCAATACTTATGAAAAATTACATGAAATTGTTAAAGTTTAAATAGAATCTTGCATCTATAATGGTTTCATTCTTGATTCATTTCCATGTTAAATATTATAAATAAGGAACTTAGGTCCTAAGCATTACATGTTGATTACCCTTCCCTACATGGGTTTAAATACAAATATAGGGATTATGAATTGAATGTGAATATTTGGGCATAAGGGATGTTTTATAGCTCACTTTCATCTTTATTAGTGGATATATAGAGGATAATGCTTTGTAAAAGAATATATATCTTTGTATTACTAATGTACCCTTATTTTATAAACTATGTAATTCCTATGTATGGATTCCATGATTATGTTATTATTATAAGTCTTAATGACTTATATATTTTAAGTATTTAACTAGGATAATTTGAATGTGTGGGGCTCACCACTTGTGCTTGGGGATTGACTAGCATTTGGAACACATGATGATGTTATAAGGATATAATTTTGGGAAGCACAATAACTAAGAGGGAGGGTGAATCAGTATACAAAAATGTTTTATCAATTATATCCAATCATTCATGAATTATTAAAATAACATTAAGATCTAACAATTCATATAGACCATCCACATGAGAATAACACAAGAAAACACACATATGAGTGGGAAAGCGTTAAGGAGAAAAAACCCACTATGATCCATAAAAATGGACTAAAGTCCTATAGAAAAAATATAATAATTTTTTTGATCACCAAATCAAATTGGAGCACCAACCCCAACGAAGTCAAGTACCAACTTGATTAGGCTTTAGCAAGTACCTACTTTCTAGGAAGCACCAACTCCCTAGGTGACTCAGAACCAACTTAGATACCTAATGTAATTTGATCACCACACATATGATTTTATTTTATGGCATTATTTTATGAAATACTTATACTCTACCAATTAATATTTAATATTATTTTATTGCTTACGTAAAATAGGCCTAAACTACCTTGTATATATACAAGTCTCATGGTCACACACCACTTGGTCAACCACACACATTTAAACTCTTATGTAATCGATAGAATAGGTATTTAAATATTATATGAAAATGATCAAAATTAAATTTGGATCCCTTTTGGTCTAAACTAACTCAATTAGGCCTCATTTCTATTTTAGACCTCATGGAGACCTAACTGCATTAGGTTTATCTTCTTAACATTAAAGATTGATTATCTTAGTCCCAGATGGCCTTCTCCAATAAATGAAAAAAATTAAATAATTTATAAAAATAACTATACTAAACTAATCCATTATTTATTAGACTTACGTCTTTCAATCATACTATGAAATCTTCTTTAGGACCAACTGCCCTATTAGGCATGTATACCTCAAAAGTTTGTCTTGTAAAAATGAAGCTCAAATACTCCTAGGATACTAAAATATGAAAAATTAAACATGTAGATAGGTTATTAATGATCTAAATTTCATCACAAAATGTTTTCAACACTTTCACTTAGGAGTAAGTGCTCAATAACATCTCTGTAACTCACTCACTCAAACTACCAATTTACCTCAAAGACCAGTCATGGTGACTTAAACCTCCAACACCTATACAGACACTTTACATGACTCCTGATGCAATTAAATGGTCCTATGATATCTATATAACATTATTATATTAAAAATTAATATGGTCTAATGTGAAATATTGGGCTTGAAAACCAATTTCTTGACCCTATATCACATAGTTTAATTTAAACCAAATAGGTCATTCTGTGAGCAACTTTTCACCATATTCACTAACCTAAAAAAATTATTCCAACCATGAAAATTAATTAAAATTCATAATTAAACTCTTAATTAAATTTTTTTCATCAATATGACGTGGTCATACCCTCAAATTCATCTTCTTATCTCTGCCTAGGTTTCTCACTATTCACACCATTAGGTTTGTATGTGACTAGCTAACTTGGATGACCAAATTATCAAACTTGAAGTATAAAAAATATACATAAACCATCATGGAAATGTATTATGATTCTCTATATTATTATTCCATTTATTTAATTTTCTTGACCAATGCAACTTTTGAGAGATATAATAACTTCTCAAAAAATAAGCTTGTATTTATTCATTTTCTCTCTCATCTGACTAACCACCACTACTTGGAGGTACCTAGGAGAGTTAAATACATAATCCAATATCTTATCTAGACATTTTAAGCCATTTTGAGTTTATTTGAACAAGATCTTTCACATCAAGTCCTTATTAGGATATTAGGAAGGTTTGTCATAGGTTTTTGTGTTAACGATTATTCATAAAGGACTACCCCTTAAATATAATACCAATGCCTAGAGAACTTAGCTATGACCCTTCCCCATCTCTCCTTAATATCTCAGGTTATCATGTAGAGGTTATACATACCAATGAATGTCTGAAAGTGTTAATCGGGTCTTGAGATCTCATTCTATGATGTCAGGAAGGCCTAAAAGATTGTATCATGTAATTTTATTCAAAAACTAACCTAAAAATTTGTGAACATGACTAAATAAACTTATCTTACCTTTGTCCATGCCCACATATGCAAAATTGCATTGAAATCTAATCTTCATACCTCATTAGGCTAGGTAGTGTCTAAGAAAGGTCTAGGTGTAGGCTTAATCTTAAGGTCCTAACCCTATAGGCTCACCCTAAAAATTTCATGAATGCTTGAATACCTCTCATACATGTTAAAATAGTTTTATAAAACCTTCACATACCAATTTTCATTCATTTTCATGCACATACTTCTTCATGTCAGGACTAGGATGATGACTAGGCTTCCTATGCAATTTTGACATCAATGACCCTCATGTAACCATAAGAATTATTTTCCTTAAAATTATATATTTATCTTTCTCTCATGACATCAATTAATCATGAAAATACTCTCTCAGTACCCCTTGACACATCACACACTACCAACTAGATGTAGTCACCTTTGTCATCCACCTTCACAAGATACACCTACGACATTAATGATAATACATAACAATCTCCCCCTTTTTGATTGATGGAAACCACTAGTAGAACCTTATCTCAATAGTCAATTTCTCCTCATTATGAAATTTCTCCCCCTTTGACATAAATGACAAAGAGATGTCTGCAAATTCTTGGATCCAACTTTTTGCAACCAAAATGTTCAACACACAGTATTATGAGTCAATGAAGCATCATACACACATGATCCCCATATCTCCATGTGTACATTATCAACACTTCTCACCTACTCTTGGGGATAATAAACCACCTGATTAGCTCCCCCCAAGAACTTGACTTTCTCAATGACTTATAGGGGTAAGAACTACACCCAATTCCTATATTAGATGTTCAAATGTTGCCTTTGGTAGTGGATTGGTCAAAATTTATATAATATGATCCTTTGTAGAAACATATTCAAGTTTAGCCCTTTGTTCACTTACCTACTCTCTTAATAAAGGATACCTAATGGGAATGTGCTTATTCCTTGAATGCATGGTGGGGTTCTTTGAGATGCTTATATCACTTATATTGTCACAATAAATAGGGCTAGGAGTATCATATTCCACCTTCCAGTCTTATAAGGTCTATCTCATTCATAAGACTTGAGCGCAACATGAAGTTAATTTAATGTATATAGCCTCATAATTAGATAGTTCCATAGAGGGTTACTTCTTACTCATCCATGATACTAGGTATTCTCCTAAGAAGAAAGCTCCTCTACTTGTGCTCTTCCTATCATCTAGACTCCCTGCCTAGTCTATTTTTGTATAGGCTATGAAGTTAAACTCCCTGATATTATGATATCACAACCCAAAATCCATAGTATCCTTTATATACCTAAGTATTTTTTTCACTACTTGCAAATGATTTTCCTTTGGGTCTACTTGAAATATTCCCACAAGTCCTATTTCTTGTATAATATCAGGTCTAGAAGTAGTAGTGTACAAAAAACTTCTAAGCATTGACTATATAATGTCTTATTGACCTTTGGAGATTCATCTTCCTTACTCAACTTACACCCTATGATCATAGGTGTGACAACTACCTTGAAATCTTCCATATCAAACTTATTCAAGATCTCTCTTATGTAACTGGTTTGTAAAATGAATATACCTCTTTTTGATTGATTGATTTTTAGCTCAAGATATAATTATAGTTATCCCAACATGGACATCTAAAACTCCTTCTTCATCACATTGAAACGGCCTTATTCATATTCTCACTATTTTCACTGAAGATGATATCATCCACATAGACAACTACTATCTATTGATGGTCATAATTTTTCTTTATGTATAGATTACTATTTGTAACTCCTCTTTTGAATCCTTGATCTAATAGATACATGTCCAATATAGCATACCGAGATCTAGGAGATTTATTTAGACCTTAAAGATCCTTTTTCAATATATATATTCTTTATTACCTATTAGTGAGAAACCCTTAGGTTGTTCTATGTACACCTCCTCTTCCAAATTCCCATTCAAAAAGTAAGATTTGACATCCATCTTGTACACCTTGAACCCTTTCAATCATGCATATTCTATAAATAGTATAATAGCCTCCAATATTGATATTGCAACAAAGGTTTCCTCAAAATCCATCCCTTCAAATTGTGCATATCCCTTGCATACTAATATATCCTTCTTCCTATTGACTTCTCCATCTTCATTAAACTTGTTTCTAAACACTAATTTGTGCCAAGGACATTCTTGTCTTTAGGCCTAAGAACTAATTCCCATGTCTCATTCTTATCTATTTGATATAACTCCTCATTCATACCACATATCTAAAAAATGTATTTTTTTTATTCTAAAAGGTTCTTTGGTTCAATCTTAGACAATAGAGAAACATTCTCTTGATTTAGGTTACCTAATAGTACTCTTCTTGTTTACATACCTACATCCTTGTTGCTAATGATTTATTATTTAGTATAATCTCTTTTAATCTATCTTTAGGTAACCTTTGATTCTTATCATTATTCAACTTCTTCTTTTTACTCGTCAATCTCTATTGTTTATTCTTCATTCTTGAAGTCTATATTCTTTGATGCATCCTTTGACTTTGAGCGTGATTTCTTTATCTCATGAATCTTCACAGTAGTTATTTCCACTATCTTCTATAACCTCTTATTATTCTCATCTATAGGCTGAGATTATTATTGAATACCCCAAGAATATACCTTCATCAGACCTAGAATCAATCTTATCTAGGTTTTCCTCATCTTGTTTGATCAAGCCTTTACTTCCAAACACTCTAAGGTGTTCCACATTAGTAGTTATTCCTTTCCATGGTTCATAAGGGGTCTTGTTACCATTAGTCCTTATATTTAATCTATTCAATATGTATACTACATTTATGACTACCTCTCTCCAATATCCATCAGCTAACCTTGACTCATTTAGCATAGTTCTTGCCATTTCTTGTACTATCCTATTTTTTCATTCCACTACCCCATTCTATTGAGGTGTACTAGCTGGTAAGAACTATCTCTTTATCTCATGGACATCATAGGACTAAAAATCTCCTCTCTATCATAGATCAATAATTTTATCATTCCATTCTTATTGCCAATAAGAGTCTTTAATGCATTGAACTTATCAATATCTTCTAACTTTTCTTTCTAGAATGTTACCCAAGTCATTCTTGTGTAGTCATCTATGAGTAAAATGAAGTAGTTATTTCCTTGAATACTTTGGATTCTTGTAGTCCCATAGAGATAAATGTGTATTAGTTCTAAAGTTCTTGTAGTAGAGTACTCTTTAGAATTGAACCTTATTTTAGTCTACTTGCCATGTTGACATTCCTTGCAAAGAGTGTTTCTAGGTTTAGTGATTAAAGGCATGTTATTCATAGACTTCTTAGATATTATATTAACCAGAATATCAAAGTTTAGGTGGCCCAACCATCTGTGTCATATCTAATATCCATCCACCAAACTCATAAAGCATATATCCTTCTTGATCTCATTCAAGACATACATAGTATTTTGAGTCCTCTTAGAACTGGCAATTAGTCTTCCTGATTTAGTTCTCCTTATATCACACCTTATGTCATGAAAGGTTAGTGTGTGTCCTTAGTTGCACATTTGACTTACACTCAAAAACTCTCTATCTTGGTATTACCATTGTCCAAATTTAGATACCCTTGCCAACTATATTGGCAGTTGTGTTATCTCCAAATCTCATAGTTCCTACATCATTATTCTTAAATGAGATGAACTTAATCTTGCCTCCTATCATGTGCATTTAGTAACCACTATATATATACCACTTCATGCCTTCATCTTAAATGTGAAATGTAGTATGAGATAACATAGATTCTTAATCTTTAGTCTTATGCTCCTCCTTCATCTTGTCCATAGGATATAACTTTTTAATCCTCTTATCAATGGTATGACTTTATACCCTTTTGCCTTGAATAACATTCTTCATAAGCCTCATCTTATAATCCCTTAAAATATGTCCTCTTTAATCACAATTATAAAATAGTATTCTCCTTCTACTATTGAAATGAACATTCACCTTATTATTTCATGAGTAATTGATTCTTACATAATGTATACAATAAATAGCTCTATGTCCATATTTATTGAATGAAAAACAATAATCATTTAATAGATTCACATGTCTTGTCTATCTAATGTTAAATTATGCAAGTATACATTTGTTATTTCTTGAAGGATTCAATTTCTTCTTGAATTGTTGATTATTAACTTGACTCTCATATTTGATAGTTTCTATATAGGTATTTAATTTGTTAACACCATCATTTCATGGTGATCCAATGTTCTTTTAGGTTTGGATATCCTTGTTTTATTTTTGGTCTTCTTTCAAGCCTATCTTGTCATATGGAGACCTTTGATTATTCAAAATATCACCAAGGACTTATGTAATATTTTCAAATTTTTGATGTGTCTTCAACTTGACTTTTTCTTGAGCCAATTCTACCTTCAAGGACTCCATTTCTATTCCAAACTTTATGTTTTCTTCCTTCTTAGTCTTAAGACCTATAGTGACAATTTCAATCTGAGTTTCCAAATATTTGATGATCTCCTCATGTTGATTAGTGTGATTTCTTACTATTTCTTTAAACAAATTGATTTGTTACTTATAACTCTTAACCAATGATCTTCTTTTTTTATTCTTACTTATTTGGAACTTTAACTCCTCTAGAGCACTCAACAATTCTGCCTTAAGGTTCACTTTAGCGTCTTCTTCATCTGATTTTTCATCATCTATAAGACTTTTCCCTTTTGAATAACCTTAATTATTTATTTCTATAGTTAGGAATAAGGTCACATTATTATGATGATCATAACTATCATCATCACTATTAGATGTAATTGTGTCACTTATGTTAGATGAGTTATTTTCTTTGGTATAGAAAATTATCTTGTTCTTGAATGATCCTTTCTTGCCTTCATACTTCTTGAAACCTATTTTACTCTTATCAAGATTATATACCTTCTTATCATCACCATGATGATCATCATTTTCTCCATCATGCTCGGTCTTATCCTTGTTAGGGAATTTAGATGCAAAGTGACCAATCTTACTAGAGTTAAAGCATTTGAAAGGCAACTTTCCCTTATACTTACCTTATCCTTTCCTTAGTTTTTTGAAAAACATGGCTTTTATCTTATCATCATTAATGTATATGTGAACATCATCCTTGGCCTTGTTACCTTATGATGTCTTCTCAGTTTTGAATGTAGCTTCCTTCTTAGAATATATTTCATCACTTATTGTCATTTCATAGGTATCCAAGATGCCAGGTAGCTCATCCATTTGTAATATGTTAAGATCTTTGTTCTCCTCCAAAGTAAACACCTTTGAATCAAACATAGAGTTGGGGATATAAATACCTTTTATACTAATGTTAATTCTTCCAACTTCTCTCCTAGACCTTTGATGACATTTACCACTTCATCTAATCATAAAAAATAGGATGTAATGTTTTCATCCTCCTTCATTCTCAAATATTCAAACTACCTTTGGTGGGTCTCTAACTTTACCAAATTAACTTTGGTGTTTTATTCATAGGTGGTAAAAAAAAGTTACCAAATCCATTTGGATGTATCACAATGCATGAACTTTAAAAATTATGCTTCTTAAAAACCCAAAAAGATGGCATTCATTACCTTATAGTTGTTCTCACTTGCCTTCTTTCCCATTACATTAGTTAGTGGTGTAGAAGGTGGAGTGAATCCATCAACAATATATTGCCATATGTCATAGCCAAAAAACATTAGATAGGTCTTCATTATAATGCTCCAAAATTCATAGTTAATACCAATAAATAGATAAGCCTTATTATTTTAGAGACCTCCTTGCACTTGAAGACTAGACATGATTGTGCTTCTAGGATCTCCTTTAAGCTGCCAAGCCAAATTCAAAGGACCAAGATTTGATACCAATTTTTTGAATAGTAATCATTAATAAGGGGTGAATCAGTGTACCAAATTTTTTTTATCAATTATTTTGAATCATTTATGAAATATTAAATAAATATTAAGAGATAGCAATGCATAAAGACCATCCAAATGAGGATAACATAATAAAACAGACATATAGGTGGGAAACCATCAAGGGGAAGAAAACCCATTATGATCCCTATAAATGGAATATATTAGTATAAAATAAAATATAAAATTATATTGAGAACAAACTCAATTTGGAGAACAAACTCCAATAAAGTCAATCACCCACTTGAATGGGATTTAGCAAACACCTACTTGCAAGGAAGCAACAAATCCTTAGGTGATTCAGCACTAACTCATCCACCTCATGTAATTTTATCACCACACCTCTATTATTCTTTTATGGTATAATTTCATGACCTCATTATTCTCTACCAAGAAATATTTTATTCACTTCTATTGCTTACATAAAATAGGCTTAAACTACCTTTTATATATACAAGTCTCAATGACACACACCACTTGGTTTGACACACACCTTTAACCTATTAGTTTGGCCACATAATAGGTCTTATAAAATATTATGAAGATTATTAAAATAAAATTTGGACCCCTTTTAGTCTATGACAATTCAATTAGACCTCATTTTTCTTTTAGACCTCATAAAGACCTAATTGCATTAGGTCTATCTTCTTAACATCAAATCTTAATTATATTGGACCCAAATGGCCTCATCCAAAAACTAAAAAAACATTCAAAAAATTATAAAAATACCTATACTGACCTCATCCATGATTTATTATAACTTTGTCTTTTATTCATACCATGAAATCTCCTTTAGGACTAATTGCACTCTTAGGCCTATGTACCTCAAAAGTTTTTCTTATAAAAATGAAGCTAAAGTAATATTAGGAATAATCTAATATGATAAATGAAATTTTAAATAGGCTATCTATTAACTCAGGGTCATCACCAAATTTATATATATATATATATATTCTTAAGAACATCTTTGCAACTCACTCACTCAGAATTGCTAGTTTACCACAAAGACCAGTCATGGTGACTTAGACCTCCAACACCTGTGTAGACACTTATCATGAATATTAATATAATTAAATGTTCCTATGAGATATATATAACATTTTTATATGAAAAAATAATATGTTATAATGCCAAATATTGTTCTTTTAGACTAATTTATTGACCCTATATCACACAGTCTTATCTGAACCAGATAGGTCATTTTGTGAGTAACTTTTCACCATATTAACTATCCTTAAAAACTTATTAAAAGGTGGAATTAAAATTCATAAATAAACACATAATTAACTTTTTAACATAAATATGACATGCTCAGACCCTTAAATCCATATTATCATCTCTACCTACATTTTTTACTGTTCACACCATTAGGTCTGTTTGTGATTGGCTAACTTGGATGACCAACTTAGCACACTTTAAGGATGGAAAAATTTAAGGATGGAACCTATCCAAAAACTATCATGTAAATGTAGTATGATTCTCTATATTATTTTTACATTCATTTAATTTTCTTAACCAATGCAACTTTTGAGAACTACAATAACTTATTATCAAATAAGCCTATATCGGTGCATTTTCTCTCTCATCAAACTAACAACCACCACCTACAAGTACTAGGGATATTTTAATACATGATCTAATATATTTTATAGGAATATGAATCCATTATATTATGATTTGATCAATATATTTCACATTGGGTCCCTATTAGGGTCTAAGGGAGGTTTAACATAGGTTTTTATGTTAAAGATTATTCATAAAGGACTACCTCTTAAATATAAAACCAATGTCTAGAGATCTTACATAGGACCCTTAACCATCTATAATTAACATCTTAGGTTCCCATGTAGAGGTTACACATGCTAACGAATGTCTGAAAGTGCTTCTCAAGTCTTGAGACCTTATTTTATGAACTTGAGAAGGATTAAAATAGTATTTCATGTAATTTCCTTCAAACCATGACCTTAAAATTTATGAAAATGCCTAAAAAAATTGTATTACGTCTTTCCATTCTCACATATGCAAACTTGCCTTGAAATATGATCTTCATACCTCATTAGGCTAGGTAAGGTCTAAGAGAGGTCTAGGTTTAGGCTTAATATTAAGATCTTACCCCTATAATCTCACCCTAAAACTTGCATGAATGATTTAATTCCTCTCATAAATCTTCATAGAATTCCATAAAACCTTCACATGCTATTTTTCATTCATTTTCCTGCACATACCTCTTCATGTCATGACTAGGCTTCCTATGCAATTTTGACATCAATGAACTTTACCTTCATTCAGCCATAAGGCATTAGTTGCATTAAAATTCTCTCTTTATATTTCTCTTATGACATCAATTATTCATGAAAACACTCTCTCAATGCCCCTTCTAACATCACACACTATCAACTAGACTTAGTCATCTTTGTCGTCCACCTTTTCAAGATACACCTATGACACCAATGAACCTTTGTCGTCCACCTTCACAAGATACACCTATGACATCAATGAAAATACTCAACAATAAGGTGGTCACCTCCCCTCTTTCCTTGTTACCACGATGTTAGTTTGTGAATAAAATATTCTATTTGGTTATGGAATCAATAAAATGTTCTAATTTACATAGATTATATGTTAATTATTAGGTGTGAATAGGTATGCAATTTTATTGTAGTTTAATTGCCTAAATATTTTACAAAATAGAAGTATTATGTGTTCCATGTTATAAAATTATATTAAAATAAATTATTTATTATGAAAAATTTATATGGGACATGGTTAATTAATTATAATCATAAATTATATTAAATTTGAGAATGCATTTTTTAAAGTTGTCATAGATCTAAATGGTGTTTTTTGTTTTGTTCTCTTCATAGGCTTGTTAAGAGATTTTATAAATGGTATATTATTTTATTCCTATAATTGTATGTATGTATGTATGTATGTATGTATGTATGTATGAAATTAGATTGCACTTCAATTCCCTAAGTATTTTACAAAATACAAATATTATGTGTTCTATGTTATACAATTTTAGTAAAATACATCATTTATTATGCAAACTTTGGAAGGGACATGGTCTATTTACTATGATCATAACTTGGATTAGGTGTGAGAATGACATTTTTAAAGATGTCATATATCTAAATGTTGATTTTTTGTTTTAATCTCTTCATTAACTTATTAATAGATTTTAGAAATAGAATATGATTTTACCCACACACACACACACAGATGTGTGTGTGTGTGTGTGAAATAAAAGTATTATAATGAATAATATTTATATTTACATGGTCCGAGGAGAAAAAGCTCATGCCACAACAATTCACATTCAATCCTTAAAATAATTGTTATCTCCTCCCTTCAATAAATTTTTATAACAAAGACTCATACTGATTAATACTCATATGAGGAAAATATTAAAACAATAAAATTAACACTTGAATAATAAATATACATTTTTTGTACCTAAAATGACCATGAAGAATAAATTAAGCTTCTATCTAATTCTAAGTACCATTTACTTTTTTAAATCATTTTTAGGTCTATGTGATGAAAAAACATTGTTCAGTTTTATTTTAATGATTTAGGTGTCACACTTTGGTAAGAGAGGCTAGGTATTAAAACCAAGAATGATGGGGAATTATGTTTTTTAATTGTATTTTTATATATTTATTTAATTTCATATAATCTTTTTTTAATCTATCTAAGGATAGACCAAGAGTAGAGTGGTTGATCATTACATGTGATGCACATCCTTGCAAAAGCTAAGTGTTGACTTAGGAGTTACGTGTATTAAAATGTTATAAATATAGATAAAATAGGATAACTAGGCTTAAAATTTTGACCTGTGTCTTAATCCACTTAAATTCCTAATATATTTTAGTCCACATATTTTACAAGCTTGTCGATAGTTGTTAGGGGTTGTCTAAGAGCACCCTTCAATTAAAGGGAGATGGTGACCAACCCACTCAGTTAGATATATAGGTTCAAGGATATATGGATCATATAAAGGGTTATATTGATAATTTTAAAGCTAAGTATAGTCAAAAAATACAAGATGAGTTTATGATTTAGGTATAATAATCATCCTGCAAGGGACATCATAGAATAACATCTCTTACTATGGACTATCATTGATTAGTATCACCTAGAGATCACCACTAAATATAAAGATCTCAAAGAGGAGATCATCAAAGATAAAATTCACCTTTATGTGTAAAACATGGATGTATAAATATAGTATATCAGATTCATGAGTCACCTGAATATAACCACCTACCTTTATGTATTCAATATATGGGGTTGATTCTAAGTATTTTTATGTAATATTACTATATTATTTATAACATGAGGCTATTCTAAAAATATCAAAGCCCATATTTGTACTAATTTTCATAGAGGATAATAATTATCTTCTTGGGGGAAAGAGAAGGTTAATAATGACTTATATCTTCAAGCCGTCACCAGGGAATAATTTTAGTTATAGTTTAATGACCAATATCTCACCCAATATTTCTATAATCATAGGATTGATGAGTTTCATGCCCTCTAAAAATGTGGAGTAACTATTAAATATATGAGGCAAAACTCTTTGAGATTATTCATTTTTTAGTGTTTTAAAAAGATGAATAAGTATTCATAATTTGATTAATTATATGATTTAATTCTAATTTAGCTAGTATAGTTTACCTTCTCAATATGAGAGACCTCTACGTCACTATTAAAATTGCATCGATTTTAGAACATAACAAGGGAATAACTTAGGAGGCCCAAAATAACTTTAGGGGGAACATTTAATAGAAATGAGATATCGTATCATGTGGGAACCCACCATTCCCTAGATGTGGCTTTAGTCCACCACAGCCTCACTGGTAGGGTGATTTCATCTAATAATA